>JAJSRW010001958.1:0-21634 GCA_022414725.1 Microglena sp. YARC | reverse complement strand
GGTTTGCTTTCGACGCCCTAAGACCTGCAGCGCTACGTGAAGGTGGACGTTCGTCCTTGGACAAGTAATCTCAGACGTCTCAATAAACAAATGGCCCGACCGATGCGCGTGCAACAAGGCGTCTGGGCAAACGTGGACAGGGTCGTTATCAAGTACCTGCGCTGAAACATCCCTCTCTGAAGAAACATTTCAAGAAGGCATGTTCAAAGCGCGTGCGTCAGTACCCAGAACTCGAAAATGAACACAATCATCCCAGAGACGGCCTCGTGCATGCGATTCCACTATCAAAGACGCGTGTCAGTCAACTGAGGGCCTCTCTTTCCGCTGCCAAGAGGGAAGCAGTTCAAACACCTAGGAGCGCACCTACAATGCGATTGCTTCCATTCACTGTTTACTTACAGAGTTTGAGAGTCGGACGAGTGGATCCGAGATAAAAAAACAAAAAAAGTCACCCCCGTACTGTCAGTATCCTTCCTCGCAAGAAGGCTTCACAAATTTTCGTACGTCCCGATATCGTCCATACTTTCATGAAGCTTCTCAGCATGGGTGTATTCGCCACTCGAGCAGCGTCTCTGGCGATGGACGTTACGAGGAACCATACAATGCTGTGGCGGAAGTACTTTAATGGTCCAAGTCTTGAGACGAAAAAGCGTCTCGCTTTGACAACGAATCCTTAGAGACGGTAAAGGCGATATCCGTCAAATGAAGCAGAAGGGTAAAAGAAAGAGTCGTTTTGAGAAGGCAGAAACGAAGGCTATCCCCAAAGGACGCAAAATATCGTAGAGTGCAAGGACGCAGTGGGTGCCGCTGCGTGTCGGAGTAGGACCCTGGAATGGACAGATATCGTCACGGTAGCATCTTCTGCCAGGTCGCATCGAGTCTTCAGCTCGGCTCGCTCTAGCGAAGTTGCTGGGCTACAATACAAGGCAGCGTCGCACCCTACAAATGAATGACGAGACTCAAAGACCTCGCTAAGCTCCATTCCATCGCCTATACGAAGCAACATGGTCGACCTGCAGGACCATGTCAGAGCTTATCTCAAGCGCTCCCGATCCTCCTCAACACCAGAGCAACAAAGGCTACCGATCTATTGCCGATTCTTTCGATACGTGGTAAAAAGAAGCACGATTTGAAAAAGTATGCGATGTGATTGACACCAAGGGCACAGCACGACCGTTGTTGGTTTTCGGGCAACTGGCCCAACCAAGGGTATGGTATCAGTCGTTCATGTTCTGGGCCCATCAAAGAGATCAGGACGGTGCCTCTCACGTCGTAAGATGTTTTGCTTCAAAAAAACGTCGCACGACGCAACACTTCTTGTAAATGTCACGGCGCTGCTTCCAGAGCTTGTAACATGGAAGGCAAGACAGCGTTAGCTCTGGCGCGGAGTTTGCCAAAGAGTTCCCCAATCGACGGGTCTATAAAACTTTTGAGAAAGCAGGAAGATGGTGAGTGAAGAACGTCAAGGTCCCAAATACTGCACTGCTAGAGGGACCAGTGTCAAAAGCGCATTTCATCCAATGTGCGCTGCAACTGAACGTGAACACGTGAACGCTGCCAAGAACCTTCTTCTGCTTCTGAACACGTGGATGGACTGCGAGAGAGCGACCTGAGGCATTTCTGTGTTTCCCTCGCCTCCCCCCAAAACCACAGTTTCCATCGCAGGCGAGTGTGACGCCGCCTAACCCGGGACCGGACCCACCTGGGGATTTGTCAGCAGCTTTGCTTGTTATCCTTTGCGCCAGCCTTAAAATGCTGAAATTACAGAGGATGAAGGGCAAAATATGTACTCGCCTTTAGCTGATCTACCCATTGGGTTCAAGGGTCACCGGTAGGCTGTCCCCACAAATTGCGTCTCCGACTGTTATCGAGACGGTATTTCTACCAGATCCTCAAGCGCACTTGCGACGCAGAGTCCTGGCATCCCTTGCGATCCACACTCGAAGATGCATTTTATTCAGATTGAAGTTTGTGTGAATTCTAAATCCATAATCGTATTTTTTTCTACTGTACCAAGTCCCTTCATATGGAAACACCTTGAGCCTTGTGCTTGTGGCCCTGTGCCTAGCCCTGTGAACGCCTGCTTTGCCTGGCTTCCGTGCCACGCGCCCTGCGCCTCTGCCTGTGTCTTTGCACGCGCTTGTGCCTCTGCCTGTATGCGCGCGCATGCTGCCCTCTGCCTGTGCCTTTCGTACTGTCCTCTAGCTTTATCGTCTGATGTTGTTGCCGTGTTAACTCGTCGTAGCGTAAAAAAAACAAGTTGTTTCTCAAATAATTACTTATTCGCGACCCTTGCATCCTGAGCAATGACACATCCTGGATTGTGAAGAGGAGTCGCTTTTTGGCGCTGGATCTTTTTGTTGCTCGATGTACTTGCGGTTACGTTGCGCTGGATCTTGCGCCGCCGAGCACACGCTCGCAACCACGTAGGGACGCTATGTTTCTGTGCAACGTCCCATCCTGTATTAGGCGAAGTCCATCAGAGACACCCAATCGATCAATCTCGGTCATCCACCTCAAGAAACAGGCTGCTTACAATCTTGCGTCTGTGAGGGTACGTAATCTACGGAAACCACCAAGAAGTGTTACGAAACGGTTTCCAAACCAAGAAGCATGCCTTGGAAAGCGGGGATCGCATATGTATTCGTCTGGCTGAAGAACTGTCATCAAGATTGTTGATAAAACAGCCTTGCGCGTGGTTTCCGTCGGTGAAACGTCAGTTGGCAGTCATTTCCTTCACGTGGCAGACAGGGACACCTGTTGTTTTTCGGTTGTCACGATTGAACGGCGAGCTTTGCAAAATACCTCCCAAACGCGCGGCCATAGGCGGAATGAGTTCTCTTGCGCGATCGCACCAATGGATCCAACGGAACGCCCAAGTGACATTGGCAAACATCGTTGTATAATTCAGTAAAGTTTGCCATTGTGTGTGCGGTTATTGTGGGTATTTGTGGGTGTTGTGGTTATCGGTTTATTTTATGACAATTCAATTTTTTTTTCACCTGTCAGTTATTTTAAGGGACAGCCTATATATGCACCCGAAATTGATTGCGGATAACATAAAAAATAAGTAGCACCCGGGGGCTATTAAAAAAGAAGTTTTCTTTTTTTGTTTTCCTTTATCTTCTTAAAATTCCTCAGCTGCTTAAGGAGGAGAAGGCACGTCTCAAGAATAGAGAGCAGGATAGCTTCATATCCAGAAGCGTTGGCAAGAAGCACGTTCTCAGAAAGAGATGGTGGAGAAGTGCTCTTATCGACGGTGGAAGAAAAAATCCAGTATCGAGAAAGAGATTGTGTTTCCGGTTTGCAAAAAAGACGCTGCAAAAAGTCGAGACCGACATGTGAGAATTGCACCATTATTGACAAACACATCAAACATTGATGTAATCGCTCAGCCACCATGCACATGTAACAGCAAAATCCGCCGGAAGTAGAACGCCCATTGTGGCTTTTCACTATAATTGCTTTTCCCAACTTTATTTGAGAACTTACTGTATCTATCCTTGGAAGGCGAGACCGACATTGTGGTCGGAGAGGTATCTGTCGCACTCGTGTGTTAAGTCGCATCTTGCGCGTTAGAAAGTGCTAGCCTTAACGGACCAGGATATACTATCCTCACGTCTGTCCGAAGTTGGTCATGTCGAACACAACACCTGCACCCCACCCCGCTCATTCTCCTTGTACTTCCTAGAAATATCGGCCTTAATGCGTGCTTGAGTCGACATCCGGTAAAAGCTCTCTTTTTTCGTGCGGATTAAGGAAGGTCGTTGATTATGATACGACGCACGAAGGATAAGCTCGGGCCACGTCCTCTTTGAAGCCCCCCCCGGAGGCGACGTTATGAGCTTGACATCACATGGCGCATCCACTTGTTTTTACGCGCGCGAGGAGAATTGGTCGTAACATTTTGTATATCGTGTTGTTGGGGATGGTGATGTACGCATAGTGTGAAGTCCCGAAAAACTTACCGTGCTTGTAGCAGACGGAAGTCAACACAATACCCATTACGTCCTTTGACCTGTATGGTGTTCGCCGAAAATGCGGATAGATTGCAAGCGTTGCAATCAGCACACCCGATAAGAAGTCGCCAAAGCACTCCCTGCATGCCCCAATTGGTTAAAAACCGACAACGCCGGGCTAAGAATCGCAACCACCACCCGTTGTGTGCAGCCCCCACGACCTGCATTGCCACAAACACACAAGAATTTAGAACGACCCAGAACGCCATCAAGGCGATTCAGCCTGGTGAGCACGCTCTGCTTGTCATTGGTCGAATGTTCCCCAAAACTCCATTTCCTGCATCGTCTGATGTTGTAGGGTCACCGGCGACAATGTTCACGCCGTCCTTGGCCAGGACGCATGTCCCCGTCCAAATACGACCAGCGATTGCAATGGTCGCCACAATCATGACCATCGCAATCGCCTCACGCGGCGTCAATATGTCGCGGTACTAGGAAAGCATCCCAAATGTTCGAATTTTGTTGTTTACCCTCCCCTTGCCCTTACGGAATATTTTGTTCAAACGACTTCAAAGTTTTTGAGGCGGCCAAAGTGAAATAATAATATCTTAATTTTAGATGGTGCATAAATTGTGGGACGTAGTGGCAGTTCTGTCGAACTTGGGACAATCGCCTTCGTTGAGACAAGAACAACGCCAGCCTGCCACATGAAGTCGCGACGATTCCGTTGTGCACATGCGAGCGCCCTTCGCGATACGCACACCCCTCTCCTCCCCGCAATGCGTTTGATAACGCCCTCGTCCAGTTGAGTTTTACGGGTCATTTTCTTCTGACACAGGAGCCTCACGCCCTTATCGACTTGCGAGTCCCGCGTCGTGCGTCATCACGACTCCTGCAAAACGGACCCCTTTGTCATAGTCTTGAGAGAGGAGAAGGCACGTCTCAAGAAGAGAGAGAGGATAGTTTCTATCGATAAGGAGGCAGAAGCACGTCTCAAGAAAGACGAGAGAGGATAGGTTTTGTATCGAGAAAGGAGCAGAAGGCACGTTCTCAAATATATCAGAAGGTCCCGTCTTAAAGAAAGAGAGGCGTGGAGAAGTGTCTTATCGATAAAAGAGTTGTGTTTGTTCCGGATGCCAAAAAGACGTGTAAGACCCCAGATGCTTTAAGGATGCACATTATGACAAAACACATCCAACATCTTGATGTGAGCGCCTCAGCCACCTGTAGAAGATGTCTAAGTTCGCTTTCATACCATTATTTTGTCTACCGCTCTTAATGTTTTAACATTTCAACGGTCTTTAACATTAAAATTTGTGTGTTTTCATAAAAAACACGGATGTGAATTCTCAATCTCTTATTGTACTCCACCTCTCTCAGTTCGGAACGAATGTTTCAAAATGTTAAAATGCAAACACGTTAATTGCGAAGTCTAAAATAATACACCCTTCTCGCTAATTACGAGTAGAAGATGTCTAGTTCGCTTTCATAACCATTATTTTGTCTACGCTCTAATTTTTACATTTCAAACGTTTAACATTAAAATTCGTGTGTTCATAAAAACACGGTGTGAATTCTCCAATCTCTATTTTACTCCACTCTCTTCGAACGATGTTAAAATGTTAAATGTAACACGTTAATTGGAAGTCTAATATATACTCCCTTCTCGCAATAGATGTAGAAGATGTCTAGTTCGCTTTTCATAACCATTTTTTGTCTACCGCTTCTTAATGTTTAATAACATTTCAACGTTTAAACATTAAAATTATGTGTGGTTTTCATAAAAACACGGATGTGAATTCTCAATCTCTATTTGTACTCCACTCTACTTCGAACGATGTTAAATGTTAAAAATGTAAACACGTTAATTGGAAGTCTAAAATATACACCCTTCTCGCAATAGAGTAGATGATGTCTAGTTCGCTTTCATAACCATTATTTTGTCTACGCTCTTAATGTTTTCAACATTTTATTACGGTTTTAACATTAAAATTCGTGTGTTTTCATAAAAAACACGGATGTGAATTCTCCAAATCTCTATTTGTACTCCACTCCTCTATCGAACGATGTTAAATGTTAAATGTAACACGTTTAATTGGAAGTCTAATATATACTCCCTTACTCGCAATAGAGTAGAAGAAGACGGATTAACTGATTACTGAGTGCGGCTTGTCCTTCAAGGGGCACTCTCGAACGTGTACCGACAAAGGGAGTCTGGTGGATGGAGGGTGCTGCATCTAAAACAAACCCACGGTTACTCGTTTCATCTTGCAAATTTAGCTGGACCCCACTAACTTGATTTCCTCGAATGACCCGCCGCTTCCACAACCTTCTTTCTTCTCCTCCTCCGTTAGAAGACTGCACCTGCCGCAGTCTCCTTTATCCACTCGCGTTCCACCTTGTCTTGCCCCAAACAGAACGTCCTTGGACCCAACTTCAGTGCTGAATTTACTGAACCGATGCTCTCGTCGTCCATAGTGGGACACTTTCCACCGAACTCTTTGAGGTTCCCCGACCACACGCGTCCGAAGACGCCCCCGCTCACTCAACCACTTCTCTAGCATTCAGCCAGGGCCGGTTGGCCACTGTTCCGCAATACCAGAACTTCCACTCTGGTCATCGGCGACGGCCAGGGTGTGTTGAAGATGCTGGAGCGCCGCCGGTCGACGAAACGTGCTCGATGCAGCAGCTGTGCCAACGCAGACCTCCAGGTTGTAGGATGTCGGTCTAGGTCGTCGCGGCGCTCAAACTCGTGCTCGCGCTGTGGCGTCGGTTATCAAGAAATTTGAGCGCATTGGGACAACAACCATTCTCTTGCACGCAAATTGCGTTGTCTCCTCGTCTGAACTGGACAATCGCCTCGTTGATAATCATTTACTACACCAGGCCTGCAAATAAGTCGGAAGAGTTCCGTGGCCCAACGAGCGCCCGCAAACACGCACACCTTCCCCCCCGCAATGCGCTTGATCAACGCCTCTGAGTCCAACGCGGTGTTGGTTCATTCTCTTCGGCCACCAGTAGCCTCACGCCCCTTCATTGGCTGAGACCCGCGTCATTGCGTCATCACGTCCCTTGCAAACGACCCTTTGTCAAAAATTTGTGCCATTGTGCTTCCCGCTACTCGCCAAAAAGTTTTACACATAAGGGCCCATGAGAGTGCTCTTTTGCCGTTGTCCCGGATGTCTTATCGGTGAGGCTAGGAATTTCTTCTCCTTGCGTGGACCTGGTAGAGCCCCGCAAGAAGGCAAGCACGACGTCACGCTCCTCGTCAACAGCGCATTACCTTCCTTAAAACAGTACATCGAAGCAATCCTTCTTTGCATCGTTGGAGGCTGGTTGTTTGTCCTCTCCCTGTAATCCCACTTTGCGCATCTACTAATGTTGTCGGTTATCTCGACTTTTCGGTGGAACACTACTGTGCCCTCGACGAGCTTCGAAGACGCCGTTGTGAACTGCAAAGAGATCCGCGGTTGATATCGAGGTATACGGCGAATGTTCTCGTCAAGGAACAGAGAGATGCAACGGATTGATAGGAACGCCAGAACGTCCCCGAACCGTGTCGACAATACCACCGCACAGCTTCTCATCTCGTCTGTTATCTCTCAACAGGGAACGTGGATGTGAGCTCTATTTTATTAATTGCTGAATCCTCATGTTACTACAGTTTGAACCAACGCAGATTGTAGCAGGGTCATAGTAAGGCGTGTCGCCAACACATTCCTCTTCTTCTTGATTTTCTGGCACAAACTTGATTCGCGCTGAAGAATTCAGTGAGGCCTCCATTAACTTCTCCGCCAGCAACATCCTCAGTGATTGAGGACGACGACAATGAGTCATATCATCAGTTCCCCCCCCACGTGGATGTTGTGGTGTGTTGACCAGAAGCATGTTCTGCGTGATGCCATACTGTTCTTCGCGTGGGACTCTTGCAGCCTTAGCAAAGATCCATGTTAATATTGTGTTGAGTGCACCTGCTTGTCTTCGGACTCTTGCATGCCGTTGCCACGTGATGGAGCACATTTACATATAATGGGCGTTCCTGCTTCCGAACAGATTTTTTATTTTACTGAAATCTTACGATAAATATTGTAAGATCGTTTTCGCAGAGTTAATTGATTTTGCTTTTTTGGTGGCTTTTACGAAAAATATCTTACAATTTATTTTGTAAGATTGTTTTGTTGTTACTCCTGAGAAAGAGACTATTTCCCTTCAATTTCAATTGTAACATTGATTTGCTCGTTTGGAGAGAGAGAAAGTATTGGAATTACAAAATCAATTGTAAGAGGGACATCAAGAGGAAGGTGAAAAGCTGTTTACAAAAGTCTTGAACGCATTGCTCATAATTATTCTATCTCACAACTCACAACTCAACAGTTCAAAAATTACAACTTAGTACTTACGACTCCGAAATCGTACTTATGTGATACCTCATAATTTTATAACTCAACTCAGGAATTATATGTACCTTATACAAGTCACGAACTAATAACTCCTAACTCAGGTACTTTCTATTCATAATTTTCATACCTCATAAGCTCCATTATGTACATTAACAACAAATTTAAATCCTGAAATCTTGGCAACCTGCCATCCTAGAATCCCGAAATCACTCAAAAATGTGTGTTTGGATGTTGCAAACAAAGTACACTCGTGAAAACTTGGCACAATGCTAATGTTTGAACTGCTGCCCAACCACAAGCTCCATTTGTGCTAAACTTTCTGCACTTAGTGCTGACAGATCATGTGCTCAACTGACTCGTCTTGCTCTGGACAAAAGTTGGCACGCAACCCAACGAGGGCTAAAATCTAACTTCTAGGTCCTCATCAGCCCTTTTACTGTTCCTGCACTGATGCAGCTTTCCAGAACCTTCTCCTTGCAGGCAGGCCTCGAACTCGTCCTCAGGCCAATCTGCGCTTTCTTTCGCGGATATGTCTGGATGACACGTCTCTAGCTTTTGCATCATTTCCTCCACTGGCCTCAGCAGGGTTGTCGCGAAAACTCTGTGTCAATGTCTTTCCTGAAACCAGCTACCTGCCGCGTTTCCTCACCCTTTGTTTCATCATTTCTGCATCAGTACAGAGCTTCGAGACGTGCATAAGAATAGCCTGCTCCGTTTTGCCCAAACATGTTCAAACGCCATGCATTCAGCCCCAAGCTTCTGCAGTGCTTGATACAGTCCAAGCCTAATATGGCGTTCCTCCTCTCTAGCAAAAGCCGCTAGCCCATTGCTCCCGATGCATCGCCAGTGCATGCACATCACATAGTTGCCAACGGGAGCTAAGCTCCCGCCCACAAAGTGACGGAATTCGGCGCGACACTTCTTCCTGCGGTATCCAACTTGTTTGGGAACTCATCGAGCAGCCGGCTAATGTCGGGGGTTCCAATGGCACTTTTCTTGTTGCGTCAATAGGCGGTAGGCGAAGATCCGTGATGGCAGCGGCCAAGACCAGAAGAAGATAATGGAAAGCTTCGAGGCGGGCCGCTTGTCCCGCCCACCTTTGAATGCAAGATCCAGAGATGCGCGGAATGCTGTGGAATGTGTCTTGAAGTCTGGCCCCATGCCGTGTAATGTGGCGCGTAAGTGCGAATGTCAGCCACGCCAGCTCTCTGAAAGCCACAAGGAACCTGCTGCTTTCCTCTTGGTTGGTGTAGGTCACGACCCACATGCACACTGAGGCAAACTTCGATTTCTGCCTGCTAAGTTTCCGCAGCATGTGTCGAATCACATCAGTCGAACTCCAAGAGTCTTCATCGACGAGCCCACAACGGTCCCTTTTCACGCCAGTGAGACAGGCGGTCGATTGATCACCAAGTCGATCAGTTTGCAGGCCACCTGCAAGAGTAAAGGAAATATGTAACAAGGATCAGTTAGATTTATGGGTTGGAAGACAAGTTGAACAACCGTGCATGCCTCCCGACTTGTGATCGGAAGGATTATTGTTAGGTAATGGACTTTTGAAAGTGGTGTGAAAGACATGCTTAACACATCGCATTCTCGCTCCGATTATGATCGGGAGCGTCAACTTTTCAACTTGTAGTCTAACTCATTTTAAACATACTACGCACCTTACGGATTTCATCACACTGGAATTGTTTTTGCCTTTCATGATTGTAAAGGTGCGCGCTGACTGTTGCCGTCTCTAGCTGCGGGACCCGACCGGCTCCAATCTGGTGGTCAGCGTCCCATGAAACCACTGCTGTAGCCTTGCCGACATCAGGTGTGTGATACATTCTGTCCACCATCGTCAGAGACGGAAAAAGGTTCGGCAAGCTCTCCCCTTGTTTCCACACCTGGCAACAATCACCGTACTTTTACTGCCAATCGACAACAAGACCTCCTCTGTCAGGTTCAACATCGAATCCCTGCTGCTCCATCTTTCCTCCGCCTTGCTTAAAGTCCCATGAACGAGCGAAACCCACGACTCCCCTGATGGTGTTCAACGCATCGAGATGGGATTACTGCGCAGGCGGAATGGCCGGTGTGTGCGACAAAAGCAGTTCACGGCAGCGCCGTCGAGGAACTTGGGGACATAATCATCACAGATTGGTTGTTGGAGGCCGTCTGTGCGCCATTGGCGTTACTCCCCTGGTCAGGCTTGAACTTAGCAACTTCTTCATGTCGTCAATTTGCTAGCCGGCAGGGTTACTGATAATCTGTGCTGGTTTTTTTGCTGGACCCCCTTGTCCGGAGTCACAGAAAAACCACCTGTCGAGGAAGCTGTTTAGCGCTTCCTTGTCTGTCGCGAAAACTCAGCAGGACCTCCCACTTGCGTGACCTCGGTGATGCGGTTTAGCTTGGCATCAAAAAAACTTTATCCCTAGTGTATACCATACAAATCCCTTTCTCTGGGCGGTATAGTCCCTCAGCCACCCGGAGAAGGGGACCTGATGTGCGGGAATCGAAAAAGCATTCGATCGAATGCCCCTGATCAAGATTTCAGAAGCTGCCTTGCTGCTGAAGGCGATGCCACCCAGCTGAAGGGTTTGTTTGGTAACGGCGGGTTCCGCGTTATTGCCCCAAAAGGCGTGCATGTGCGTGAAGCCCTTTTCCTTTCAGGTCAAGCGGCGAAAACCAGAAATTGAAGCGTAACTTCAAGTCGTCACGAAAGGACACATGCGAAGACATTGTGTTGCTTGAGAAGCCTGTTGCGATGCATGTAGATGACGAAGCCCGCTGACACTTCTGTCTTGTAAATGAACCAACGAAGCCCCTTCGTGATGCCGATGGCAAACGTCTGCGAATAAAAGAGTTTTCTTGTCATGATAACGATCATACTAGGAAGGCATCTCCCGATCATTAATCGGCAGCATCATCCAATGCCAAGCAAGAGATCTCGCCGCTCAATAACTAATATGGCAACCCAGTCTTCCCATACATACTCGCGCATCGCCAAAACACAAGTGTGAATTGTTGTTCAATAACGAACATGGCCACCACCACCAAGTCTTCCCGATCACCGAAGCATCGTCCAATCGAGAGAACTGAATTGCTGTCCAATAAACGAAAAAATGCAACCACCGACTCATCACATCATCCCCGATCTTCTGAAAAATAACTAATATTAAATACTACTATGTGAACGCGACATTGATCCACTTCGTCCTTATCTTAAAGCTTCCATACTCGTGGACTACAAGTCGTCGTCACGGACTTTCAGAAGATACTTTCACTTCACGGGTGGCAGCTATTAGTTCCTCATGTCCTCAACGAGGACCGACCATTCATCTTGTCCTTATCCTTTCCCTTAGCCCTTTCCGATGTATCCAGGTGCAGCTTCCTCGTCTCTCCCCTCCCTTCCATCCTCACGTTTGCGAGCGGAGCTCCACGTTGGTAAAGGCGCTAAACAAGGTTCCGGCGCCCGACTTCTCCCCGGCTCCATGGAGACAATCACGGAAACCTTCTTGATTAGACTCTTACGTCCAAGCTCTACACTTTGAACGATGGCACCAGTAGCACCCCCTGCTATGCACACAACTTCGTCAACTCTCGTCCCCGTGACACACTGAGTTTTAATATGTCTGTCACTAGGTCTGGACTGATTGCCCTTCTGCGTACCGAGCGGGACAGCCTGCTGAAGGTGACCATTCGACGCCACAGGAAGGGTAGAAACCAAAAATGCGCTGAGAGTCGACCCTCAGTTACGACTGGCCGTCTTGTGTTGTCTCAAAAAGGGAAAGGGAGGCGAGCGTTCTGAAGCTTCTCGTCGTACGTGGAGCCCTCCACCGTCTGACAACCGGTACACGAAGCAATTGCGCAAGAGGAAATTTCACCAGGCGGTCTGCTGCCAGCACGTGTGATGAAGGTTGGAGGCTGTGGTACCCGTCTCCGAGATCCATGGCTCGCCAAAGCTCCGCTGTTCACATTGGAGTGTTGTTGAACGTCTGTTCCAAACAGCCTGCTTGGGATCAATATTAGCCCACCCTGGATATACATTCTTCAGGTCCTTGCTGATGTCCCATGCACAAGTACCTTCCCAGTTGCCATGTGTTTGTCAAAAAGATTGGCGAGGAGTTGATCGACGTGCGAGACGAGGGTTCAACACACGGATTCTGACTAGTGCTTTGGAGGGAGGAACTTCGCTGCAGTCCCAATGAATGCTCTCGCAGCAAAATTGTGCTGGTGTCCGGTCAGAGAAGCATTAGCCTTTAGCCAGGCAATCACCTTCGATGTTACCAAAATACGTGTACCCCTTTCCTTTTCCTGCCGGTGATCCTCTTCGCTTTCACATAGCTTCTCTGGAACCAGGCTGACCGCGATCCTCTTTTCTTAGGAGCGGTTTTGGGCTGCATCATCCGTCGTCAAGAATGGCCCGGGGCGACGGTGTCGACAGAACTTCTTGGAGTTCAAGTCTGAATCCTCCTCCAAGGAATGAATCTTGTTGTTCCGGGTACAGGAGGTTTTGTTTCTTTGCGGCTGGTGCAATTGTCTGGCAGCCTGCGACGCAGACACGCTTGCCTTTGCCCTCGTGTCCAGCAGGGGTCTTCTTGGATCAGCAAACCTGGAAGGGTTGATGAAAACAATTTGACTTAGTGAGGAGGTCAGAACATTGATACATCCAGTGGTCTCCCGACTATGCGTCGGGGAGCATTGACAAGTTGATTAACAGAAAGATTGGCGGAAGTGACTTAAAGCATTGAATATCCAGTGTTCTGCCGATTAATACTCGCGGAGCAATAGACTATTGATGTGGTAATTATTGCGGCAGATTGAAGAATTGGTGGACATCAAGTGTCCTGCCGATTATACTCGGCCGAGCATTGACATACTTGATTAGTGAGTGATTGGCGGTAGTTTCCAGCATTTGAACATCATAGTGTCCTTCCCCCCGTCGACTTTAATCGGGAGCATTGGAACTTAGGTGTGAATTAGAAAAGATTGAGGAAAGATTGAACATTGAACATCCGATGTTCCCTCTATGCCAGTCTCCGAACTACTACTCGGGGCTTTCGACATTTAGTTCATCTGGTACAAAGTCATTTGCGGAAGATTGAAGGATTGAATCTTCCATGTTCTGGCGATTATACCTCGGGGAAGCCATTGACATACTTGATTAGTTGAATTATTGCTCTGCAGGATTAAGCATTGAACTATCCCAGTGTCCTGCCGATTATACTCGGAGAGTGACATACTTGATTAGTGAATGATTGCGGTAGTTTTGAGCATTGAACATGCTAGTTGTCCTCCCGGGACTATAATCGGGAGCCATTGACTTATTGATAGAATAAATGATTGCGGAAAGACATTGAAGCATTGAAGCATCCGATGGTCTCCGCGACTATAATCGGGGGCATTGACTTAGTTGATTAGTATTATTGGAGATTAGAAGAATAATGGAACTCACTCCAGTGTCCTGCCGATCATACTGCGGGCATGAGCAAGGGTTGCATACTTGGTTTAGTGAGTTGATTGCGGAAGTTTGAGCAATTGAACTCCATGTCTCCACGACTATAATTCGGGTGAGCATTGGACTTAGTGAGTAGAATAAAATTGGCGGAAGATTGAACATTGATCATCCCGATGTCTCCGGACCTATACATCGGGAGTCTTTCTTTGACATAGTTGCATACTTGGTAAGAGATTCATAGGCGGGGAAGACTTGCAAGAATGACACAGATCAGTGTCCTGGCGAATTGATGACTCGGTAGCATTGACATAGTTTGATTGGTAAATTATTCGCAGATTGAGCATTGAAGCATGCCAGAGTCCTGCCGATTATACTCGGGGAAGATTGACATACTCTGAATTAGTGAATGATTGCGGAAGTTTTGAGCATTGAACATCCAGTGTCCTCGCGACTGATAATCGGCGAGCATTGATTAGTTTGATTAGATAAGATTTGGCGGAAGATTGAACATCGGACATGCCGATGTCCTCACCGACTATAATCGGGGAACGCCCAAGGAGGACCGTATTCAAAATCAGTGACGCGCGTGTTTTAACGTTGATGTCGATCGACATGACTACGAATGCAGACGGAAGCGACTTGACTGCAAGTTGGTTCTTCCCACAGCAAACGGAGTGATCGATTGCGCAAAGGAGAAACAACAAACGCCCAAGGAGGACCGAAGTCCTGCCCCGACTTAAACCGTGAAGACGCCCAAGGGAGGACTGGTATTCAATCAGTGACGCGTCGTGTTTAAGTTGATGGCGATCGTGACAGGGGTTGACTACGATGCATGGGAAATAGGAACTTTGACCTGCAATGGGTTCAATGTCACAGCTGAACGAGTGATTGGATTGCGAAAGGAGATAACAATTTGAGTACGATGCAACTACAAAGTTTGTCGCGATGCTGCCCTCTGTTCGTGACTTGTAGGTCGGGCTGAATCTCGTCCGCTTCTTCCTGCCTTCTTCGCGGAGCCTGAAGGAAATGGAAAGAGTGCGGAAGTTACGCAATAATCCTAATCGAATTTTGAAAGCGGCAGTTGCGGTCAGGACACAATCGTTGTGTTCGACGGTGTACATCTCACAGCGTACGTAATATTCAAAATGTACCGTGTGCAGAATTTGAAAATTCACCTGAGCCGTGTGCAACCAGTACAAGTCGTTCGATTTGCTCTCTACCCCGGCGTCAGGTGAGGTCTTTTGTAAAGATCGAGGTGACCTTCGCTGTCGCCAAGGGACGAAAGTCCCTTGAAATATCGTTCCCAGAGCTTTTCCTTCGCATTGTCTCAACCCACCGCCTTACTTTCCACCAGGTCTTTTGTCGGCGATAAATCCGCGCCTTGCCGACGCTTAATACAGAAGGGCCCTAATTTATACCACCGACTGGAGTAGAGCGAGAATGTGAACTGGTATGCTTGATAAGGGCTCCAGACAATGGGCTGCCGAACGCCTAGTAACTTCAATCTGGCTTGGCTTGGATCCGCAAGGGTGAGTGTCTGACCAGAAGCATCAGCTTCCACACACATGGCCTGCAAATTCGCCGCGAAACCTCACCAGTGAGTGTGCGTAGCCGGTAAACATTGAAGGCTTGGTTCCACCAGCAACGACTTCAATGTTTCATCTGGCTCTTGGCGGCGCCTTAGTCCATTCGTCCATTGACACCCGATCAAAAACTGCTCAACGCGCGTTGAGCTGTTTACTTCCACGGTACCGGCATCGTTGGCGCTGCGTAAGACAATATAGGTTTGGTAGAGCAAGTGATTCAGATTATGTCGAGAAAAACCCACAGTCCTTCGAATCGTAGTCGGGAGCAATTGACAAACCTCAACGCGCGAAGTATACTGAAAACATGGTACTTGCGGCATAGACCACAGGCCTAGCCCGATCATAATTCGGGAAGCGATTGACAAACCACAACCGGAGAGAAGTGATACAGAAGACATGTACTCGGAAGTAGCACACAGTTCCTCGCCGATCATAATCTGGGAGCATTTAAACCCAACGAGAGAATGATACAGAAACAACTGTGACTACGGCATACACACGGTCCTCCCGATCAGTAATCGGGGAGCTATTGACAAACCAACCCGCGAATGATACAGAAAACATGTACTAGGCATACACACAGTCCTTCCCGATCGTAGTCGGGAGCATTGACAAACCAAACGAGAGAATGATACAGAAAGACATGTACTCGGCATAGGCACACCGTCCTCTTCGATCGGTCAGTCGGAGCAGTGTGACAAACCCAACGAGAGAATGAATACTGAAAACATCCGTACTCGGCATACACACAGTCCTCCCATCATTATCGGGAGCATTGACAAACCGACGAGAGAATATGATCCGCAGAAAACATGTACATCGGCATACACACATGACCTCCCGATCGATTAATGGGAGACATTGACAAAACCCATCGCGCGGAAGTGATATACCAAGAAAACATGAACTGCCTCGGCGCATACACACGAGTATCCTCCGATCATAGGATCGGAGCATTGACAGACCAAACGCGCGTATGATTCAAAAAACATGGTACTCACGGGAATACGACACAGTCCTCCGATCGTAGTCGGCCGAGTCATTGACAAACCCAACGAGAGAAATGATACAGAAAACATGTAATCGTCATAACACACAGTACTTCACCCGATCGTTAGTCGGTGAGCCATTTGGAAAAGCAAACCAACGCGCGAATGATACAGAAAACATGAAACTCGGGAATACGACACAGTCCCCCGAGTCATAATCGGGAGCATTGACAAACCAAAACGAGCGAGATGATTCAAAAAGACATGTACTTGCGGACTACGCACAGTCCTCCGATAAGTTAGTCGGAGGAGGGCATTGGGACAAACCGCAACGAGAGAATGATACAAGAAAACATGTACTTCGGCATGACACACAGTCCCTCCGATCGTGGAGATCGTGGAGCATTGAAAACCCAACGAGAGAATGATACTCAAGGAAAAACATGTACTCGAATTACACCAGTCCTCCCGATCATAATCGGGACGCATTGACAAACCGCAACGAGCGAGATGATACAGAAACATGTACGTCGGATAAACAACACAGTCCTCACCGATCATAATAGGGAGCATTGACAAACCCAACGAGAGAATGATACAAAGAAAACATGTAAAACTCGGGCATACAACAGTCCTCCGATCAGTAATAGGGTGAAAGATTGAAAACCAACAGCGCGAATTTGGAGACAGAAAACGATGACTCGAATACACATCAGTCTCCGATCATAAAGCAAAAACACCATCTGAACTACACTTGAC
This sequence comes from Microglena sp. YARC, assembly GCA_022414725.1. Taxonomy (NCBI): domain Eukaryota; kingdom Viridiplantae; phylum Chlorophyta; class Chlorophyceae; order Chlamydomonadales; family Chlamydomonadaceae; genus Microglena; species Microglena sp. YARC. Next base: position 4,495 of record JAJSRW010001958.1, on the reverse strand, counting down.
TATAGCCGGGAACGGAATAAAGTTTTCTTATCCATCTTGATTCTGTCCTTACCCGCACATAAAGTCCGCATCAAAGTCCGTCTATGCAGAGCTGATAGGGAGAGAAAGATTCCTACCCTATAGCGAAGAAAAGCGAATCTCGTTCACTGTCCGCATTGCGACGATACCTATCTTGTGCACGCCTAATCGACTACCTCTTCATTTTAACCAAACAACGTAGGATGAAAGGTGACAAAATATGGGTGGCCATACAATTTGGAGTCTGCAGTCACTTTCATGTCTCTGGCGGGATTCTCTAGGTAAATCAAGGGGGTCCAATCAGGGTTTGGAGGTCCTATCAACCCAACCATTAGGGTGGTTGTCTGAATGGGGTGGCCACTCTTCTTACAACTTATCACGTGTTACCGAGAGAAAAGCATCAGCTCCTAGGATGTAAAACAGTTGCTAAACAGGAAAGTTTATACATGCTGCAAAAAAACGACTTGGTTTAAACTTGCTTAGTGACCCACCACCTTTGGAGGGACCATACTTAACTAGTTCGCAAAGCTCTCAACTGTATATTAAGGAACAGTAGTCCTAGGTTGCAAACAGTACGAAGGTATTTCGCAGAGACACTGCCACCTGGTTGTCGAGGTTGCGAGCAGAAGCCTGCAGCTGGATCAGTACGAGGTTGCGGCAGGCTAGGGTAGTACTACAGCACACCAAGAGCGTAAAATGGTTTAGGTTGCAACAGGGTTGAACTGCTTAGGTATTAAATACCCCGGGAACAACCACTTGAATGGGTTGTACGAAGATTGAGAAAATGTCTCTCGCGTTTGTTTTACAAAAGACGTGAATCGGGTTATGCGTAGGTTGGGAAGTTTAGGAAGAAGGGGTCTCTTAAAAAGAATATCACATCTATCGTCAGGGTCCATTACGGGAAACGGGCATAATACCAACGGACATATGCAAGCAAAACTGGATGGAACCATATGAGACGCGTAACACGAAACTATTGGCCTACATAGTTAATTCACAGTAACATGAGAAATACAGTACTCGTGTATTCACCATGAATTGATTACTTACAGTATTAGGCCCTATGCAGTTTGCTAGGCCCGGTCTAATTAAAGCTAGCCACGAGGTTATAGTACGGAATAATAGCTGAGATACGCACGGTCTAGTCAATGCTGGTAAAAGCGGTACCAGAATTCGAAACCACGGTACAATTATGGACTGGTCCCGGGTTCCGGCGATCAAAACATCACGAAGAAAAAAACCGACGGGCAAGACCCTACTGTCGATATACCTTAACACTTATATACTTGCAGGCTTAGTTTCGTTTGAGTGGAAGGGGGCAAAATCGGGACGCTACCCCTTCCCCAGGATAATGGATTGGGCATACAAACCACTTGGGTTGAGCCTATGTTGACCGGATCCAAAGAAAAAAAAAAGAAATCGACGTCGGACAACTAGATATATCGAGAAATTCCAGTGGCGACGATAGCGAATCGAAAACCGTGCCGCACGAAGAGAGGCAACATAGTTAACCAAACTCTGATAGCGGTGAATAAATTCGAAAACAAGCTTATTTTACCTGTAAAGTGCAAGAACACATGTCACTATAGGTACTAAAACCCACAAGGATAGTAAATTCGCAGAACGACGAAATTAATTTCGCCGGGGAGGCTTTCAGAACATGCGCCGGAAAAGGGAGGGCAAACGTCCGATGCATTGACATTGAATTGGGAATGCACATGGCAAGCTAAGCGGGATCGCAAAGACAGGGACAAAAGAGAATGGTATCGACAAGAGTGGTTGTAATTTGAAATATTGAAATTGTTACATCCTGTAAGAACGTTACTCACAAAGGTGGTTGTCAATAATTTGATCTTGCGCCTGAACGCGCCTGATGCGACTGATAGCGCCTAAAAGAATTTTTGAAATAGAATATAATGAACACGAACTATAACGATATTTTGGGCTCGTTCAGGATATTAGGGCGTAATGAACGGATTTGCAAAAGTCATTTTAATACAAAGGTGAAACTGCATATCCCGTAATCGGTCAAATGACATGGCTATGCGATAAGTGGTAGGTCAGATCAAAAAAACACAGAGAGTAAAAGTTAATACAACCCGAATTCTCATGTAGAGTTACGTGCACTTTGCTTTGCCTCCAGATTAATGCTCGAAAGACAACCAATACATCAGGCAACCAGTATAATGATCCAATTGAACTAACAACACCTCATTAATAAAATACGCATTTAATAATCGGAAAGAAGCAATACATAAACAATAAAGCGACGCTAACTCGTTCATTGGACCCACTGTTTCTAGGTTTGAACTCTGCTGAAGTGAAGGTGAGAAGGAAAGAGAAGAGGAGTGCCCCACAAGTGTTGAAGGGACAATTTCAAACGCTAGGCGATGAAAATAACTCTCGTAGATAGAGTTTTGGGGGGGAGATCAAATGACCAGCAACCAGCTTCATAATGCTCCCAAGGATCTAAGAGGAAGGAAAAATCATAAGGTCATGCGCCCTTTGATTTTTTACATTGCGGCATATTTATCCAAAGCAAGCAAACTGTCTTTAGGGACATAAGAAGAACGGCATGGATTCCTACCCAGAAACATTATAAAAAACAGACAGTTTGTGTAAACTATTGCATGCACATAATGGTGGAAACGTGAAGAATAAAAGACTTGCAGCCTTTATGCCAAGATGCGACGACATGCAGTCAAGTACACCAAAGAGCACAGACTCACTGACGCACAAAGTACGTTTACGCCAGCAGAAATTGATAGAACTTCGTTCAGAGTCAGGCTGTGCCCGATAATCAGATTATCCATTAGGTCGGCGGTAAGGTATGACATTAACGTGAAAAAAACTGTACTGAACAGTAATCCCGAAGCTCTTTCTTGCATACGCATTCCAGCTGATGCAAAAATGGACAACAAGAAAAGACTAATCGTCCTAACAGTCACGCCACTTCTACCATACAAGAAGTACCAAGCAGGAGGTGACACTTCTAAAGACTACGCAAATCATGGTGAAAGTACAAATACAGCGCAGAGTAGAGACATAGTTCCTCCTAAACCAAATAAAAAAACACGAGCATAATCAGGGAGCATACACAGTATATTAAAACTTGTAAATGATTACTTTTAACAAAAATAATGCTAATATTCTGACTTTCATCGTTTCTTTCTATGTTAACTCAAGGATTATTCTCCCAGGAGAAGAGGCTCAATTGGTTATTGGGCTTTGCCATTATACTCGCAGTCCATCATATCTGACTTATATACAATGCTTAACACAAACATTATCTTCAACCGGTCCATTGGAAGGAAAGAAGGGGCAGCTATCAACCAAACGTTAATTACTTTCAAAATGGAACAACGCGGCAAAAGGACACAAGAACGCTTTCATGTTCGCAAATACTTGTCCTTGTTGGTTGAAGAATAGAACATACAGAGTTAGGAAGGAAGTGTACGTCCATTTCCTCCTCAAACAGGAAACACACAACATAGCAAAATCTTGACCAAAAGTACTCTGTGATCATCGGAAGGGTATAAAAAAACATGTAAGTAGTACACCCTGGACCAATCTGATGGGCATTGGTTGGTAACGTATATTCAGAAAAGGAGCAGCCTTACACAAGGCAAAGACGGATCGTACCTCTATAGGGGGAACATTCTCCGCTGTCCTCCTAGACAAAAAACGTTACAAGTTGTATCGGAAATCATGGCACTAAAGCACCGGTACAAAAGGAGTATAAAACTCGAAGCGTTTACAACGCATATAAAGATAACGAACAAGGTCCCAACGGGAGAGTCGAGTAATGATACTTGGATATACCTAGATTAATTTACAAATTAATATGCTAACCAAAGTGCGTGTATGTACTGTCTGCAAATGCTCCCACGATTATGCTCGGAGAGGAAATATGGGTGTGCCATGTCCTCCATTGAAATATGGAAAATAATGAAATTGTTAACATAACCAAGAAATATAAAATACTCTAGGGGACGTGAGATTAAGGGACACTAACAGCGATACCAGAAGCTAGCTAGTAGTCAACACATTGTCCTCATTGATATTACAATGTTTAAACAGTCTTCAATATAAAAATTAAAATGATAAAAAAGGAAGTTGTACCTAGAGACCTAGGATGTATTATCCAAGGGGATTTCCAATAGAGTATAGTTCAGAAAAAGAAGAGAAATATGGGTGTCCTAATGATTAACACACTAATATACAATACATGTATTTATGCAAACCATAAGATAAATAAAACACAATTGCAGGGGTCTATTAACAAGAGTATGAACGAGTCAAGGAATCATTGAAGAGGACAGTGGGACAATGACGCATGAAACCCTATTTACGAATCCTCTAACAAGGCTTTCACCACTGGGTTGGACGACCACCATAAAAGAACAGTATTATAAAAGGAAGCCCCCAGATACAAGTTGAAGTAGCTCAGCAAGAAATATCGAAGAGCAAAATAACA
>JAJSRW010000801.1:0-27202 GCA_022414725.1 Microglena sp. YARC | reverse complement strand
CGTGTGAGTTATGTGTGCATGCGTTGTATGTGTGTGTCCATGTTCTGTGTGCGCTGCATGCTGTGTCAGTGCTCGCCCATGTAATGTCAGCTGTTATGTGGTCGTGTGCTGTTATTCGGACATGTTGCAATGTACAACATCAGGGCACGTGGAAAGATCCTACCCACCTCGAAGAATGCGTTGGAGCATACCAAGTCCTGTGTCTTGAAATCCATGCACCCTACATACAAACTCCCATTGCTAGCCCAGGACAGTCAAGGACCAGTCCAAAAGCTTATATTTGGTTTCACCACGTCCCACAGCACTAAGCAGATCGACCAGCAACACATACTTTAGGGGATCCGCCTAGTTAATTTCTCTGCTTTGTCTCCTTAGAGCAGTGACCAACAAATAGTCACACCAACCTGCCTTACTTATCCATGCCTGACTCAAGACCGCAGGCCGTAGGGGGAATATTACACTGCTGCCTCACCACGATGGTGCGTGAAGAACCTCTGCAGCTGGCAGCAATTCGATACGCGAAACCCGATCTCTGGTTAAGAAATGCGCGCGTGAAAAAGCCAAGGTCCAGGCGAAAACAAGAATGATTGAGACCACGACCAGACGCCGATGAGGGAGCGACAGACGCCTCCTCTGGTGCCCGAATGCAAGCCACGCACCAGCCAAAAGAAAGTAAGAGGAACCGGCCGCAACGGACGACGTTCCTACTATTTGCTCATCTCCCAGTCACGAGAAAGGAAATAGCCAGCCTAGCTCGGCTTTTGGTGAATTTCAGAGCTTAAAAAAGACGGAAGAAGAAGATGCAAGCCGAACGTCTGCTTGGCTTTAATTATCGCTGCAACGGGAGCACAAGGGTGTCCCAAGAGAGAGCAATGCTGCCCACGTGACGTTACCTTTCTTAAATTAACAATGGTACCGACTTAAATTACTGCAGCTACAATTGTTAATATTATTACATAAAGCTAGAGCCGCGTTGATATGTTTAGCTTTTGGCCCCAGGCAGTGAGGCGTTTGGCTTTCAGTGGTTTCGGATTCTGATTTTTCGACACCTGTCCCCTGACGTGGCCACAGGGGGTGGTCCGCCCCGTCGCGGACGACGGCTCAGATGCTAGTCTTATTATATAAAGCTAGAGCGGGGCCTGACTATGGTAGTCTTTTTGGCCCAGGCCCGGTTGGGCTTTTGGTTTCAGTGGGATTTGCGCGATCTCGAATTTTCTCGTGCAGCTGTCGCTGACGTGGCCACGGGGGTGGTCCGCCCGTCGGGACGACGGGCTCAGATGCTAGGGTTCTTATTATATAAAGTAGGACGGCTGTGATTATGGTTTAGCCTTTCTGCGCCCAGGCGTGTTGGGCTTTTGGTTCAGTGGTTTTCGGATCTCGATTTTTCGTGAAGCTGTCGCTGACGCTGGCCACGGGGGTGGTCCGGTCCGTCGGGACGACGGCTCAGATGCTAGTCCTATTACATAATAGCGCTCATGTCGGCGGTTATAGCGTGTGCGCGCCGCGTGTTCGCCCCCTTTGGCCTAGCCGCTTGGGGTTCTAATGGTTCCGTATCTTGCCGAACCTGTTCCCCCAAGGTGGCAGCCAGTCTGATCTCGCATTTCTCGGCGAGCCCAGCCCACAGGAACGCAATTGCCTCTCTACGCCAGTGCCGACCACCCATCCACCCACCCGTCCAAGGTTACCCGCGCCGGTGTCGTTTTCGACTCCTTCTCACTGCTCCTCCGTGAAATTCTCTTGCAGTTTCCCTGCCCTCTAGCCGTTCTGATACCCGATTGTTCTGCTATTTTTCGGTGCCCTCCCTGCCTGAGTCCCCGAATATTCAAACGGTGTAGCCTCCCTTTTGTCCATCTGCCCTAAATCTTTCACCCACCAATTTCGCTGCCACTGCCATAAATAACCTTCGCATGCAGCTCCCCCCGTCGCAGCATTCCGTTTGGCCTTCTTCGCTGACGTGGCCAGGGGAGCCGTTTCGAAGTTACCGTTTCGGAGTTACCCGTCTCGGATCTCGATTTTCCGACAGCCTCTGTCGCTGACGTGGCCACGGGGGTGGTCCTCCCGTCGGTCACGACGGCTTAGATGCTAGTTGTACATTAAGTCCGTTCAGGACCCCGGAAAGGTGTCCTGTACCGTACCCTGCTCCTACGTGCCGGCTTGTCTATTTTTTTTGACGGGGGGCAGTAGTGGGGACCCCCCTTTATTTTCTTTCCGCCAGTCAACTGAACTCAACAAATCGCAAAACAAGGACTGAGCAACTCGCAAATCAACCAACACGCAACGACTGGCAACCTCCATATTCTCATCACAACTCAATAGCAACTCGCCAACACAGAAAAATCAACAACCGGGGACTCGACAACTCGGCGACTCACAAGCAACTAAAAAAATTCTCAAGTCAACAACAAGCAACTCACTCGCACCTCGCAACAAGTACCTGCAGCTAGCCAATGCGCGCAGTCGAAATTCTAGACGCAGGCGTTGCCAGGCGATAGGATTCCGGACGCTAGAATTTCGACACGTGCGTTGATCCGGATCCTTCCTGTCATTGTCCCCCGTCACACTTATCACTCTGCCCATTCCCCCCCCCCCCCCCCCCCCCCCTTGCTCCCCACTTCTCAAACGCCTGCGGCCTGGAGCTAGCATGCGCCATGCGGCAGCTAGGCGTTTCTTAGGGGAAAAAAGATAACGCCTGGAGGGGCGTGGTGTTGAGGGACCCTCCTGTACGCCGCAGCTGGGGTACACCATGGCAGACACAGTAAGTGTCACCCTCCAGGCGGAGGGACTCCTCCATGCGACGTGTGGCAAGAATGCTGGTACAGGAGGCGATAGATTCTCTGTGCAGCTTAGAGATGAGTTTGTCAACGTGTTAGTAAGTATGGCACAGAGGGGTTTGCCGATTTTTTTCCATTGTGAAGCGGACACCTCAAAATTTGCAAATTAGAACGGTGGGTTCCGCGACTCTGTGAGAGGGGCTGGGCTATTCGGCCTGTCGGAGGCTCGCAACAAATCCGGGTAGAATCAGTTAGTCCCGCGACTCAGCACACGTGATGGAGCGGTTGCGACTCGCCAGGAAAGAAAAAGAATGACAAAAGAATGACGAATGAATGACGATTGAAATGACTCACGTGGTTCGGCCTGTCGGAGGCTCGCTTTCGGGTGCGGGGCCCACCCAGTACGACCTGCCCCCCCCCCCCCCCCCTCCAGCCGCCGGCGTTCTACCGGTACTACATTTTATTGCACTTCGTCACACTTTTTCTCTCTCCCCGGCAGGAACCAACCGCAACCGTTGCCTGATCAGCCGGCAGCCGTGGGAGTCAGGCGCCCGTGGCTTCACACACTGATTGCGGGTGTCTGGCTTTCGAAGAACTTCTCAGTCTCGATATACACCAGCCTACACTTCGGGACAATCTTCATGCAAATAGGCACCCAATTAATGTAAAGATTCCCATTCTCTGCGACCACAACAGAGTTAGCTTTCATGGAAATCTTTACTGTTGCTTGACGTGCATTCAGACGAGTTGGTGTAAAATTATTGTTGTCAAAATCTCAAAATGTACAGCCATCAGTCTTGAGTCTGCAATAGGGGTGAAAACCACCTGCAGGTTTTCCACTCTGGCCATATGATCTTCTAATACAGTCCATGTAATTCAGAGTAACATGTTGCTTGGCCCAAAGATTGTATATTGTCTCATCTATTTCTGACAACTTTTGTTCAAATGCATTCACATTCTCAAAGCTGTCTACAAAGCTTTTGAATATGAAATCGAATACATCATACCCCTTGTCATGCAATGACAACAGTCCATAGGGTGCATATAACCATGGGGACTCAACAATCAAATCGCCACCTTTGCACAAAATTTTCAAGTCTTCAACAATAATTTCATCACAATTAATGTTCATTCTTGTAAAACATGAGAATAAAAAAATGCAAAAGTCGTTTCAATCATAACGTTTGGGCTTCCTCGCAGTTCTTTTCACTTTGGGCTCGTTTTTCTTGTCAATTGCAGCCACAATCTCGGCATATGAGTTAAATGCCTTGGACCTTTGCATCCTTCTGATTTGATTGTCTTCTTTTTCTGGCTCCAATCTGTCAGTAACAGTTTTAACAATGTTTAATTCACTTGGTCTATATAGACGCTTGACTCCTTTCAGCTTGAATCTGTATCCAATCCTGTCTTCAAGCAATGATGTAAATCTCTGTAGAAAACTTAGCTTTCTCTTTCTCAAAACCTTTCATTTCCACCATTACACGCACTCTGTCTCCTACTTTCATAGAAACGGTTGCATTCATCTTTTCGTTTTGTTTGGACTGCGCTTGGTACAACTTTAGGCAGTAGTCATAATCGTCATACACTTCATTGGGTGTTGCTTCCTTCAATCCAGAATGAGGGGAGTCATTATACAGCTCAACGATCTCTCCTAGTGCGTCTACCCATTTTTTTGTCTTGTTCTCCAGCATGTATTTCTTAATCAAACCTTTCAGAGTCCTAGTAAATCTATCAATGATTCCCAGCTTGTTCCCCATCGGAGTAATGTGGTCCTCCTTTGCGACATCTGTATATACCCTTATATTCAGTGCCTCATTAAAAGCTGTAAAAATTGAAGATGCAAATTGCGACAGAGGACGTCAATACATATCAAGATCTGGTTTATATTACTATTTATCCTCTTGGTTGACAATGGCATGATTGCCACATAAATCTGAAATGATCTTGGTGGAGCAGTTATTTTGAATTTATACTTCGTGTTTTGTGGTTTTTGGTATATTTGTGTTAGTTCGCGTGGATTAAAGTAATCATCAATCTCTCGTTTAGTAACACCATCATCTTTTAGCCTTGTAAATAACTTTGCCTTCGACAGCAGTTTTAGATTTGGGTTAGCTTTCAAAATGGACTCAATACTCATTATAGGCATTTATAGGCATGTCCATGAGGATACCAACTTAACCGTATGGAATGTGGAATTCTGCGATTCCACATTCAGAACCTTTATGAATGGAAATGGCACTAAGTCTTTTTGGAGCAACCTAGCCGACTATCTTTCTACTTGTAGAAGAGCAAGACAGGAAGCCCTGGACTGCTTAGTGGCACCGTAATTTATCATCCCTTTTTTTCTTCTTCTTGTGACTTCTCATTTGTTAGCTTCTTACCTCCGCCACTGTAAGTGGTTGAGATCTGGGTCCGGCTCTAAGGGGTTTAATACCTACGCCACCAAAACGGTGGTTGGGAGTTTGGTTTGTTTGTCCTCGACACACCCCTGATGTAATGGGGTTTTTTGCTTTGTGGGTGCTTTTTCTTTTTGTTTAAAGCACAGAGTCTCATACACCCTCGCGGTGTCAAGTAGACTTTAACATGTAATGTAATGTAATGTAATGTAATTATATATATACTTGGACGTTAATCTTATTTTTTCAAAGTATTGCAATGGTTACATAGCAACCTACAATTACTCTTCAGGTGTGCAATTGAGTTGTCCTTTCTGTCTACAGTGCATTGATTTGTACTGTTCTTATTCACTCCCAGAAAATTCTGGCATGATTCGCAAACATTACTTTTGATGTAATCTGCTTTACACCAAGCAACATCAATGTAATCATCAGATATACCACGTTGTTTTTGCCTGTCTTGTTGTTTGTAGTCATATATTTTGTCCTTAAAGAACTCGTCCAACCTCATGTCGGTTATGTCCAAGTCTAGGAAATACTCGTCAGATAGCTTACTGCATCTCGAGATAGCTGAGTACAACCATCTCCTATCACGAATTGTTGACAAATATGTGATTACGTACTTCTCACTAATACAAGCGCCTTGTTCACTGTGGCAAGTATTGCAGTGACTTAGGTTGAAGTACTTACAAATCATGTCATGTGATATATCCACCTGTATATTTTTGTCCGAAATGTCCTGTAGTACTAATGCTTCCTTGTTCTGTCCAATAATGTTATATTTGTAATTTTGACGTAATTTTATAGGCACAACCTTATTCGTTTTCTTGCACATCCTTTTCTTGCTGATTCTATGTTTACAGACGAGCACCTCTCCGAAATGGTATTCCTTGCCGTTTTCCAATGTATAATTTTGCTTTGCCTTTCGTTTCTTTTTCTTGTCTATTTTACTATCAAGATATGTATTGACAACCTTTGCACTATATACGAGATGGCTGATTCCTCTGTTTATTTTGTGCTTTGATAGGTCCTCCAATGAAGAGAGTATGTTTTTATCAAAGTACTTATGGATGGTTGTTGATAGCTCTGTAACAGCTCAGGATGCACTTAGCAGCCTGGGGGGTTATTCTAGTGGAACAGTCTACGTGATGTATGTTTATGTGTAAGTCGATATGCGTAAGCTAGCAGAACAGTAGGGTGTTACCTAAGTAGGGGATGTAGAGTTGATCGGGTAGAATGTCTTCGTGGAAGGAGTAGAAGGGTTCGTTCCGAGTAGCTCGTGTCTATGTACGCAACGTGTGCGTTGTGAGAGATGAGGCAGTACATGGGTATGGTACTGTATCATGTGCGTTCGTTACGTGGCTTACGGGTAAGGTGTACCCGTATGCCTTGCTGGAAGGCCAGAGTACCCGTGAAGGGTTCTGTACCGTTACACTCCCCCCCCTCCAGAAGAGATGCGGACCCCGCATCTGATCGTAAGAAAGGTGGGATGTGAATACCAGTCGTAGTCCTATGTGCCGTGCTCAAAATATAATTGATGAATCAAGTTGGTTTCGGAGAGAACCATTTAACATCCCTTTTGAGTATTCCGGGAAAGATAGCTTTATGAATAAAGCAATCTGACCGCCGTATCGTATGCGTCGAGTGCGATGGGGTGGTGATGGGCCCGTTTTTTCGACGTACGTCGGGAAACAACGGGCGTAACACGAGATTTCCATGCATCGACGATGTGAGGAGCACATTTCTTGACCGCCTTGGCGAGTTCCCAAGTGTCTTGCTCAATACCGAAGTCTTGCCATCGGACCAAGTATTCGAGACGTCGTTTGCTGGATGTGCCTATAACACGCGATTTCTCGCGCATGATGCATTGGATATTCCAAACTGGAGCGCCGTCGGAGTCGAACTCAAGCGGTTGTCCAACATGGACAACGCCATCGGAGCGCCAATGCTTGATCAAACCCACGTGAAACACGGGGTGGATACGCATCATCTTGGGCAAAGCCAAGCGGCACGCCGTCACTTGCCGGACGACCCTGGTGATCTCGTCGCGTGGACCAATGCATTCCGTAATCGTATAGGGGCCAACAAAACGAGGCGTAAATTTTGGTTTACCTGTTGCTTTGAACTTCATATTGCGGGTGGACAAGAGAACTTTATCACCAAGGTTGAAGAAAACCTCCGTTCGTCGTGTCTCGTAATGGGCTTTTTGCCGATCTTGAGCGGATCGCATGTATGCCTTGCACTGATCTTGTCGTTCAATGTGATCGGCCCACCAATTGTTGGCAGCCGGACATTTTGAGTCGACCTCAGCCTTTATCGGCGTCGTAGGGTCGTAACCAAGGTACGCCCGAAATGGGGTGTTTTGAATGGACTCTTGGTAGGAATTGTTGATTGCAAATTCCACAAGCGCCAAGAACTTATCCCAATCGTCGTGGTACGGCCCCACGTAGTGGCGAATCATGTCCTCGATGACTTGGTTCATGCGTTCCGTTTGACCGTCAGTTTGAGGATGAAACGCAGTCGAGAACGCTTGTCGCGTGCCCATTAAGCGATGGAGAGCCACGCCAAAATGCCCTGTGAATCGCGCATCGCGATCACTGAGGAGTTTCTTTGGGATACCATGATAGCGGATGACGCGATTGAGGTATAGGGAAGCGAATTCCTCTGCGTTTATCGTAGTATGACACGGTTCGACATGAACCATTTTCGACAGTTTGTCGACGAATACAGCGATGGCGTCATGGCCAGAAGACGTTGGCGGAAGCGCCGTAATGAGGTCTGTGGATACACATTCCCAGAATTTCTCAGGAATTTCCACGGGAACCATGGTACCGTTAGGCCTTGCGTTTCCGGGCTTGTTCGTTTGGCACTTATGGCATTGTTGGACGAAGGCAGTAATGTCCGCCGTGACTTTGGCCCAAGTAAAAGTGCGGGTGACCAGCTCCAATGTCTTGGTGCGACCGCAATGGCCCATGTAAATAGGGTCGTGAGCTTCGCGGATAATATCCAGGCGAAGGGCTGTGTCGAGGGGGACACACAAAAACTCGCGTCCGTACTTGTTTTTCTTGAACCAGTAACCATTTCTGGAAAACTTATCGCGGAGGCGCTTGCAGCCCGGCGTGAAGTTCGAGTCTAGTTTGTATCCAGCGAAAATTCGATCCATGATGGACGAAGAGGAGGGAGTCGTCGCGCTTCCTTGACCGGAACCGAAGGAACGGGGAGGACAGTCGGTGGGCGGGGAAGGATGTCAACGACCGCGGGACCGACTGCAATAGGACGTCGCTTCTTTGATCGAGGCCGGCATTCGCTGACCAAGAGAGAGAAGACCAATAGCTGGTGCGCAACCGCGACGTTGGCGGGGGCAGAGAGGTTGGGATTGCGACTGACCGGGTCTGCCATATTATTGCGACCCGCGCGATACTCCCAAGTATAGCTGAAGGGCGCTAGGTCCTCCTGCCATCGGCCCATGCGTCGTGAAAGGACAGCCTTGGTGTCAAAATACGTGAGCGGATTGTGGTCAGTGACCAATGTCATATGGGAACCTTCGAGGTAGCATCGCCACTCGGTCAACGCGTGAACGATTGCTAGCATCTCTTGTTCCGTCGTAGTATAGTTCAGCTCCGCTGGGATGTACTTCTTGCTGGCGAAGGCGATGGGGTGTTTATCTTGTAAGAGCACCGCGCCGGTACCGAGCAAAGATGCGTCGGTAATGACTTCGAAAGGTATGCTGAAATCCGGCAGCGCGAGGACTGGAGCGGATAGCAAAGCTTCCTTGAGGCCGTTGAATGATACTAGATGTTCCTCTTTGAACAAGGAACCAAGTTCACCCTTGATGTTAGACAAGGTTTGAAGCGGGGCAGTGAGACGAATAGCCTTGGATAAATTTGCGAAAATAATTGCACAACCCGAGGAATGAGCCGATCTCTTTCGCCGTTTTCGGAGTAGGCCAGTCACGGACTGTGCTAACCTTGCGTGGATCAACTTTAATTCCGTCGCGTCCAATGTAATGACCCAGGAATTTAACTTCCGTTTTGTTGAAGGAACATTTGGAGAGTTTCGCGTAGAATTCGTTGTCCTGGAGGACCTGGAGAACCGTGGCCAAGTTGGCCAAGTGCTCCGCCGGAGTGCGTCCGTAAACCAAGATATCGTCTAAGTAGACCACGACGAACTTGTGCAAGTAGGGCGCGAATATCTGGTTCATAACCGCTTGGAATGTGGCCGGCGCGTTCGCCAAACCCATCCCAAGGACTTTAAATTCAAACTGACCCATCGGGGTAGTGAACGCAGTCTTCGGCGCGTCCTCGTCCGAAATTCGTATTTGGTAATAACCAGGCGTGAGGTCTAGGGAACTGAACAACGTAGCTCCACCTAGACGATCAATGGTCTCATCGATACGGGGAAGGGGATACCTATTTTTAATCGTGATGTTGTTGAGTGCTCGCCAATCGCAAACGACACGGTATCCCGTTCCACCCGGTTTCGCTATGATCATAATTGGCGCACCGTACGGGGACGAGCTCGGGGCGATGAATCCTTGCTGCAAAAGGTCCGAGACGTATTCCTCACATAGTAAAGTCTCGGCTGGACTCATGCGACGATTTCTGCGATATGGCGCGTAAGCATTGTCTTGCGTTTTGATGACGTGAGGTATAACTCGATGGTTAGGAGTCCCCATAGGCAAATTGTTGAAGACTTTGCGATATCGCCATGGGAGAGCGCGCAGGTCGCTGGCCGAGATGAGTGTTTTATCATCGTGGTCCAGTATGTTGTCACGGATCCAATTTTCGAAATCCATGCTTGCCACCGGGGGACCAGGTAAAGGCCCGTCGGAAGGCAGTAATTTTGTCAGCAATTTCGCCCGTTCATCGGCAGTTACGTTAGACGCCGGTAAATCCGCTCGGGATTCGCGGACATTGACCATAACATGGTTAGCGCCAGCTTTCAAAAGCTTTGCCGCCTTGCGACCAGTAATGACTGGGTCGTCAGTCGACTTGCCCGAAAGTGCCATAGTGAAGAAGGAATGAGCCGCTTCGTCCCGCTGCCTGTTTATAGGTGTCAAACAGCAGCCGTACCGTTTGAGCGACAATGTCATGCGATCGTAGTCTAGGACGGCCTTTTCGTCGCGCATCCAGTCGGATCCGAGGATTAGGTCTAATCCTCCGGGAAGTTTGTCGACGACATGGGCGAACACTTTGCCAACATATCGTTGTATGTGTATAGGGAGCGAGACCGTCCCGCGGATTGTAATAATCCCGTCGTTAGCGCAAGTGAATCCGTCGCGTTCGTTTTCCCAAGGGCGGATGTGCAAACCGAGATCCTCAGCCGTTTGCTTTTCCATAAGACAACCTGTCGCGCCGGAGTCTGCCAATGTGAGTAATTGCTTCGCTCCTGATCGGGCGTTGAATAGCATATCGGGGGCAGCAGCGGAGTTGACTTCGTATACCCGATTGGCTCGCGTCATGAGCACGGGGGAAGAATTCGTATTTCGTTGCGCGTGATTGCGACGGATGCACTTCGTTGACCGTCTGGCAGCGATTTGTTTTTCGCGAACTTTGGGATCCAATGCCTCCGACCACCAGTGTTTTTTTCGACGAGTTTCAACCGGACTGGGGATGCCCTCCTCGGGTGCGGGGCCAAAGTATACTGCCTTGGTCACGTCGTTGATTGCATGCCAATCCTTTTTGATTTGGACGGCCCGTTCGGAGTCGGGGGGGTCATACCATACTTGGATGGCGACTTTATTCGAAGGTGACCCCTTGGGGCGGGGTTTCATATGGTGATCGAACGATTGATACTCCTTGAATAACTCCATACCTTGTAGGAGACTGGAGACATGTTTATCGTTACTTGCGTTTTTCGGGAGGATGAACATACCGGACGTGTCGAAGGGTGCATCGTTTTTGCATTCCCAATAGTGTTCTAACACCGACACGACGTCTTCCGGAATGGGGTGAGCGTATATGAACTCGTTTGCGATGGAGACACGCATGCCAAACTCCGTAGAGAACTTCAGTGGACAAGGGGACGACAAGGCATTAGTAGAAGTTACATCAATGGTTGGGGTTAAGCCCAAGTTAGAAAAGAGTTCTTCTTGAACTTGTAACAAGAGCTCAAGTGGCTCGACTTCTACTACTTTATCGCCGCTAAGTACACGATCCAGGGTTGTCAGTACCTGACCGGCCGATTCCTATTCCCAAATCGGGATGGGACCGTTGCCATCAAGGGCCCAGTCGGGACACGTAGTCTCATTGAGGGCCGGCCAGTTAGGCAAGTCCCGCGTGCGCCAGCGTCCGTCAGCATTCAGCGACCGCACACATGTCCTCATGTAGCGGAAGCAAAAGAAGCAGCGGGCACCATCCTGTAGCCAGATGGTCTGCCCATCGCTGACCGATTTGTTCATATGCATGGCGTTCTGGGGGTCTTGACCCGAAAAGTCGGTGGTCCGCGGCCCGCTGGGCTGTGAACGGCCCCGACCAGCACCCTGTCCGTATCCTCCGCGACCACCACGGCCCGCGCCGCGGCTAATAGAGCCTTTCCCGAACGTGCGATCAGCACCTTGCAAACTGAGGACCTGCGGCCTTGGCGATCCACCCAGCTTGCCGTTGTGCGCTGGCTGCGTCGCACTACGTCATCCACCACCTCGGCCACCGGCCGGGTTGCGACTACTGTTTGGCGCCAGCTTGGGGCTCTTGGCTGGGCGAGAGTTCATCTCCCCGCCGTCGTCGGTGGCTACTCCCTGCGAAGAGAAAGAATCAGGGTCAGAATCGGAGGGGGGTGAGTTGGTAAACTGGACGCGATTGAATGCAAGGTCCTTACCCGGGTATTTAGTATCCGCGGGGCGCTTGAATGGGTACCTCGACTTCTGGTTAGCGTAACCTCCCCTCTGATGGCGATCGTGCTTGTCCGTCAAGGACTTGCCACGCGCGGCGACAACTTTCCTCGCTTTGTCCAATTGCAGATAGCGGAACAAATCCTCCATCGTTTCGAACATAGTACCAGACTCGCGCAGAGAGTGTGCACCGGCGCGGAGTTCATCGGAGAGTCCCGTGCGAAACAAGTTTAACTTTTCGCGCTCGGTGAGCTCGGGGACTTTGCGAAATTCAGACTTGATGGCGTGGTAATAATTCTGCAAGGATCAAGTATCTTGGCGGAAGCCACCTTCGTGTAGTTTGGTGAGAGCGACGTGTGATTCCGTCAATAGCTCGGGCAGGAGGAGCGACTCCGCCCATGCGACGATTCCCGTGAAATCTAACCCGTCCAACTCATCGCTAGCCCATGCCTCGTCGTAAGTGATGCGGAGTTGGCCAGTAAAAGCGCCTGACAGGTGTGGAACAATGCGCTCGAACGAACCAAGGTAACCGTCGGAGAACTGGAGCTCCATGATCGTGACCACATTGAATACCCATCGGCGCAACTTAGCCCTAGTGCATCGGTCCGACAGTTTGTGTTCAATGAGACATAGTTCCTTTCTCATTTCGGTAACACGCTTGGCGAACCCAGTGTCGTGATCAGAGTGACGAGTGGCGCGGTTATCGGAAGGGGGGGTGATTGGCGGTAGCGAGACGGGCTCACCTGGCGGGCCTGCTGGGGCCAGGTGTGCGCCCTCGCGAATCCGTCGCGTCGGAGAAGGTGTGCCCGCGGGCAGCGTAGCTGCGCGCTTTGCACGAGGGCAAACAACGGCCGGGGAAGCCACCGTAGGTACTGCGGGCGTTGTTGGGTGCTCGGGCTGCTTAGCCCGAGGAGCGCGATTAGAGGTCGGGTCCCTAGGTGGAACCTGGAGGGGTGAACCTGCGGAATCGGCTAAGTCGTGGCCCGATGACGAATGGTCGGAGACCGAAAAGGGGCCGTAGGGTGGTGATTGAGCGGCGGTAGCTGCCGTAGGCGGGGAAGGGGTAGCGCCCCCCCGCGGGATCGAACCACGCTGCATTTTGCCAGTAAGGCCACCCGAAGGGGCATATACGTTGGGGAGGCTAAAGGGTTCTGGCTCGAACGCCGGGGCTACTTGAGCGACAGCTAGTTTATCAAACAACCCTGAATTCCCCGCAACCCGCACCTGCCTGTCAGGTGCACGAGGCAGCGTCTCATCCATCTTCTCGTCATTGGCCTCCGCCGCCGGGTAGTGGGCCTTCAGCTTAGTGCCCTTGAGGGCGGCGTCCTTGTCGGCAATGTCTTTGATGTGCAAAGGCATCATTTCCATCCACTTCTGCTTTCGCATCTTGGACGCCGTGTACAAACGGGTCATGCTGTCGCGGAGATCATCGACCGCTTGCAGCGCCTCCACGATGTTCTCAGGATCGCAGTCAAGGAGGAGGCTGTCAGCGTAAGCGTTCATATGCACCGCCAACTTGGCGTCGGCATACGGCGCGACAGGGTGGTCAGCGGAGTGGTAATGGAGCAGACCCTCCGACTTCGCAGCCTTGGCATATGTGGGAGACGCCTTGATCTCGCGGCCGCGCAGAAACGCCTGCTTGCGCGCAGCGATGGCCTCTTGAGCGGCAGCGTCGTCCTCGCGAGGGGCCTGAGGAAGCGCATGCTTGCGCCCCACAGTCCTGCCGTTGCCACACCCAACGTGGTGGGCGCCGCTGGAAGAACCGCCAGGGTCCTCAGTGTCCATTGGTACAGTCTCGTTGCGCGCCACAGTAGCTTGGCTCGCCGCGATCATGGCCATGACATCAGCCATGGTAATGGCGGCGGGAGATGCAGCCGCGGGAGCATTCATTGGGCGCTTGCCCAAGTCGATGTTCTCGCGGGTCAGCTGCGCGACGACCGAAGTCAAGCGAGCGTTTTCAGCTAGAGCGGGGGCGAGCGCTGCATGGGGGGAAAAACGTGGCGAGTTAGACAATGGCGTCGTCAGATTGGGAAACAGTGTGCGATTCACGGGCAAAACATTGGGATGTGTAACCAATCGGGAAGGTGAGTCCTCAATATGATCAAATGGATTGCAAATCGAGAAAGGCAGGGTTGTCCTATATTCGTCAGGCGTCAGACTGCGCTCACCTGCTTGAGATCGAGCAAGGTCGCCTTTAGCAGCCTCGAGCTCGGACTCCTTAGTCGCCAGCTCGGCGCACAACACATCCATGGATGACCTTGCGGTCGCCGCGGCATCAGTGAAAGCGGCCTGGAGGTCGGCCAACGTCTTGCGACTCTGAGCCAGAGCCTTGCCGAGTAAGTAGTGGCTGTTTAACAGCTCTTGCCTCTCGGTAGGGTCGCCATTGGTCAATGCAGCCTCGGTAGCCGCGCTGGAGACGGCGAGGCGCTGCGTTAGGTCAGCGACTTCGGCGTCCTTTGCGGATATCTTTGCCACAAACTGCTCGGTAAGGGCCGAGTTGGCGCTGGAGGCCTGGTCGAGTTGCGCGCGGAGTTGTCCAATCTGCTCCGCCGCGATCAGGTGGTCACCCATGTGCTGATGACGACTGCGCTCCGCGCCCGCGTCATAGCGAGCGTTGAGCTCCTCGAGGGAAGGCTCCGCCAGCGGCGTCGGCTGCGGCGTCGTCGTCGGGGCCATGCCCGCGCGCGGAGGCGGGGCAGCGGGCGGGGCACCCGAGGGTGCCGCCAGACCATGAAGGCCGTCAACCAGCGGTTGCAGCGTACCCACTGAGACAGAGGGCCGCGCTTCGGCGGATGCGGACTCATCCAGCGTAGCACCGAGCGCAGTGTCGGGCTCAGTGTCAGAAGACCCCATCCCTTCAGGATTGGTGTCGACCACTGACATCGTAGGCTGGTCAGCCGCGTCGTCGGTTACCTTGGTGGATTTGTGGGATGCCATTCTGCACAGGCAACAGAACAAGTCAGTAGGCTGGACAGGAATGAGTGGTGGGCGAGAGAGGGAGAATTACTCGCAACTGCAAGAGGCCCCAATTCACCTGTCACAGGGACGAGTATTTTTTGCGAGCGTAACGAGCTGATAATGCCTCAAGCGTAACTGTATATGACGCGTTCGTCCAGAATACGATGAGGGATAAAAGCACTGCAAGGGCACGAATCACAGGGAAACCAGGAAGGACAACGACGAACCGAATTGCGCGACAGGATGAGCAAACGTGCAGGTGCAAAGCAACAAAAGATGATGCAGCAAGCAGGAAGAGTCGCAGAACAGTCTCGTGAAGTACGCTAATTAAAGCATGTACGGCCTAGGTGGCCAATGGAGCCGTTGCTGTCCAATTGATCAAACCCCGCTCAAGATGCTCGGGAATGGAGCTTAAGAAGCTATAACCAAAAGGTCAGGTCGTGAAAGCAAGAATCGAGCGCGTAGGCCATACAGGGTTAGGGCAGGCTAGGAAAAGATGCCCATGCAAGACAGGTCGCAGGCGGCCTAGGGCGTGTCGAGCTTAACAGGACAGGTCACTGCGAGAACCTAACAGGCGCTACCAGTACTCGAAGCCTACAGGGAAGAGCAGGAACAGCGAGCAGCAAATGCCAGAAAGATGACAGGATGTCCTGGCGGGTGCGATTAATTCGAAGAAAAATTCGTATGCGTGCGTATGTGTATGCGTGAGGTCCCTAAGGAACGAAACCAGCTCCGCTACCAGTGTAACAGCTCAGGATGCACTTAGCAGCCTGGGGGGTTATTCTAGTGGAACAGTCTACGTGATGTATGTTTATGTGTAAGTCGATATGCGTAAGCTAGCAGAACAGTAGGGTGTTACCTAAGTAGGGGATGTAGAGTTGATCGGGTAGAACGTCTTCGTGGAAGGAGTAGAAGGGTTCGTTCCGAGTAGCTCGTGTCTATGTACGCAACGTGTGCGTTGTGAGAGATGAGGCAGTACATGGGTATGGTACTGTATCATGTGCGTTCGTCACGTGGCTTACGGGTAAGGTGTACCCGTATGCCTTGCTGGAAGGCCAGAGTACCCGTGAAGGGTTCTGTACCGTTACAAGCTCTATGTCCGGATTGAATAAATCTTCTTGTATAAGAATCATGGTGTCTTTGTCTTCCTGTGTTTTCAGTCGATGGTTCACCTTTAGTGTATGAGAGTATTTGAATATTGTTGCCATGTATTCCATTTTCATATCAATGGTAGTGTCGTCCTTCACTGCCTCAAGCTGGTGAGAATCGCCATTAGCTAGATAGCATATTGTTGGATTTCTGTGCATGAATTTGTACATTTCGATTATATTGCGCCTGGTCAATAACATGATCTCCTCGAATATGATACACTTGATACCATCCAATGAAATGCCTGCATTGTGTGTGCGTTTTCCATCTATATTGATACCAATAAGATTGTGGAATGTACATGCGTTCACGTTCTTGTTTTTCATCTGGACTTCCTTAACTTGGGAGTTGTATGGGCAAGCTATCAACACTTCAGACTCCTTATATTTAGATGTGGCATAATCTAGAGAAACGAAACTTTTACCACATCCAGCGAACCCGTCTATAAAGGTATTCTCTCTGACCCGTTTGACAGGCTGGTAAATATCTTTGGGGAGTGTCTGAAAACTCTTAGTAGTGTATTGAATAATCTCGTTATTGGGAGGCAGAGAGTCATTTATGATTTTGAGCTGCCCAGGCTCTGGTCCCAGCAAATCCAAGACAGAGGGAGAAAACCCTGAAAGATCTTCTTTCCTGCAGTAAACACAATCCGTTTTGACTGCCACTACTTCGTTTGTCAAACTCAGCTTATCAATCAACTCACTGACCTGAAATCGAGCCTGATTGATAATAGCATATCTCATTGGTAAAAACCCGTTTGTGAGCTCTGTCTTCTTTGTCAAATTGACAATAAACACACCCTCACATAATGATGTAACGTGTCCCTTTTCTCTGTTGCAGTATTCCATAGCATCGCTCATGTTTGTGAACACTTTTGTGTGTCTGTCTGTATTGTTCTTTTTACCAATAAGCCCTGACAGTTCGTTGGGGATCCCTTTTCGCAAATGTATGGGAATATCTCCATATTTCTCCTCGTCGAAGCAAATGTCTAGTGTGTGTTTCAGATGCCCACATTCCACCCACACAACCTTTAGATACGACAACACAGTATGGTTGATTTTCAATTGAACAATCTATTATCCATATAGAAGCATTCTGTCGTGATTGTAATTAGGGTGCTTTTCGTTTATCTGGACAATGTATAAATAATCCTGATTGAACTTTTCTTTTCTGGGGTATGACATTGTTTTCCAATCATACACTGGTTCATTTTTATCAATGTTGTATGTAATAAACTTATCCCATGGATTTATCGTAGGAAATCCCCTCGTGTCCACAATATTTCTCAAACAAGACATATATTGCTTGTTGAAATCAAACCCCATAATCTCGTCAAGCTGAACTCTAGATAAATCTTCGTCAACGAGCTTACCAACTGGAACACGTTCCGGGTACAGCTTGAAAGCCTCTATAACTTCTAGGTTATATTCGGAAATATGGTCTTTCTTTAAAAACGGTCCTTTCACTTCTGACTCAAGATTCTTGTACCTGCAATAAATAGCTTTGGTGTCAATTTTAGATCCAACAAACCCTTGTAGCTGGACTGTTGATTGAATAGATATGCGCACATCTTTATTGTCCTTCTTGAGATGGTTCATTTCAATTCGTGTAACAGTCAGACCAGACTGAACGGTCGGTTTGGGTGTACATCCTTCAAGTTTAACTAGATTACTCAAAACTGGCTTTAGATCCCCGTTGTAAATGATTCTGATGTCGGTCTTCGACTTGTTCATTTGTTCATCAATTATAGGGTAAATGTCTGCATAGTCGTTTGCCATGTGATACATGTCTGGCGTCACCGTTTTGACATTGGATAGGTAATAGTTAGAAGAGGTGTTTACCCATAGGTTCTCCTTTGTAGACTTTATGAAAGACATGGTCTCATCAATGTTGACCAAGTGTTCGTTCCAATGTATGACACGCAGGTTTTTGGGGTTTATGTTTTGATTGTAAGATTGAGGGTGGTAGAAGCATAACAAGTTTCTTTCGTTATCGAAAATTTCTACACCAAGCCTATTATTTTTGAACCACTTCACAAACAGGTTGACTGTCATGTTAATATCTGAAACCCCGTCATATTTCTCGCCAAAGCAGTCTAGGTATATGGATTCAAGTGTGAGTGTCTTTGGGTGAATTACATGTTTCGAATAGTGTTTATCATATGACGTCTTGTATCCATTTAAAATCGCTTGAATCGCACATGCTCCGTTTGGAAGCTCTGTATTTTTGATCCCCTTGATTTTTGTTTGTAGACTATCTCCTTCATTGCTCCAGTTAAATCGTATAAACTTACTTTCACAATAAACAACCTTCAAATTATCCTTGATTGGTCTGTACACAAAAGGTGATTCAACTTCACTAGTGACAGGAACGTTTGATATTATCTGTATTAATAGGGTTTGGGATTGAATCCTTTGCAACAGATTTGATACTGCATCGTTATCAGTTCTTAATTTGTCAATCAGATTCTCATACTCTGTAAAATATTCCCATGTCTTCCCTTTCACAGAGTCCAAAACTTCCCAGCTGTAGATTCTTTGTCATAATCAACGTTTTTAAGGGTGTTCAAATATAACACTGTTCCTGCTTTGAATTTTTTTACAGGATTCCATGCTTTTGACACAGAAAAAACATCATAACCATATACAGACGAAGTAGTCTCGTTAAACATACGAAACTGGACACTCCTAGTTTTCTGACTGCGATTTGCATTATATTTCCTCATGTATTCATTTCGCTTTTGCTTGCTAATCTCTTGTTCCTCTCTGTCAATATTTTCTTTGATAGCCTCAATCGTTTCATAGAATTCGGTCAGAGTACCAAACTCATTCTCCTTAGCCCACTTTGCAGTGAACTTCTCTGGAGCTTTGTCATCAAGGGACTTGTACAGTTTTGCCAGTGATTTTCGATTTACCATTATACTGTGTGTATAAATTATAATCAAAGATTGTCTTTAAGCGTTTGCCTTAAAAAGAAAAAAAAACATTTCAATTTCAATGTTTTATATGCATTTTTTATACATGCATTTTTTCGTCAGCCTTCAGTCGTTCCTTCTCTTCCTTCCGTTTATAATAATTTATACGTGCCCTTTCAATGGTATTTGCACGAAAAACTGGGTCATTGTCGTACCTTTCCCGTTTCACACGTTTCTGCCTCTCTCTATATTCCTCATCGTTTTGATAACGTCTCACTGTTGCAATTCTAGCCTGATTGTTCACATACCTTCTGTACTCTGGTTCGTCTCGCATTTTCTGTCTATGCAGGTCGCTGGAATACGTGAGCACCTTGATTGGCTGGTGTCATCTTATATAGTCATCTTATATAGTAATAATAAAAATAATCTTTAAGCATTTCATTTTTATTATTACTATTTATTTTCTCTTGGATTTGTTTCCCAGAATTTGTCCACTTGTGATTTTAGAGCTCGTTGATAGTCCGAAATCATTTTATTAGTACTAGCCAATTTCACTAATGTTTCTTGTTTTTGAGCTTTGCTGTAATGGGGTATAAATGTAGACGTGAAAGTGTCGTCTAATAAACCTTCGTACATTATCCGTTTAACAACCAAATGTTTAAGTAGCTCCCCTCGGTTTATACATGCAGTCGCGACTGAGTCGTTTCGCGTTAATGTTTCACCTAATGCTTCGTTAGGATCAGCCAGCATATGTTCGCGTATTACATATTCCCGGATTTCTTGGATACCTCTAAATATAGGAAACTCCTCCATTCTGTCGAAATCAATCTCGTTTTCAATTGTGTTCATTACCCGTGTTGTGTCCATTGTGATTATGTCATTTTCTAATTACTATTATCTTTATTTCATTTTTTTCTTTAGGTCATCAACCTGAATTGACAAAGCCCTGATTGCACCAATTAAATGAGGTATGAGGGAGTTGTAATTAAGACCCAACCTCTCTTTTTCTGCGTCTAGGAATCTCACAGATTCTGGACAACCTTCTTTCACTTCCTGGGCGTAGAGGCCAAGTTCGACTGCATTTTTAACATCTCCTTTGAACGTGTATTTTGCCGGCTGCAAAGATGTCACGGCCCTCAATGACTCCTCAGGGTCGAGGTATTCAATGTGGTTTTTATATTTCTTGTCAGAAAGATTAATGTATGATCCCGTCTGGTCAATCCTAGCTTTGGTAACAAACTCGAAGAGGAAATTGAATGATGATGAACCACCATCGACCAAGAAGGTTATGGAGCCGGTCTCCACCGAGCCTGGGTCTGCAAAGTGAATTAAACCAGGTCCACCGAATCCAGTCTGCGTTGGTATTTCTATGCGATCAATCCTAATCCCAGCTCCAGTAGCAATGAATTGGTTTTGTATATTCAATTTGTCTGTAATGTCATTGTAAGCCCCTGAAAATAAGGCGGGTTTGTTTACAAGTGCATTATAGTCTCCTGAAAAACTGCTTGTGGACTTTTTGCTTGGCTGACCAAAGATATATTGAGAGTTGTTGTACATTAATATATCACATAATTTAAAACCCATGAGGTCCAGAAAAATTGTTCGAAAAATTAAAACAACCAAGACGAATACAATCAGTCGTCCTACAACTCAACGAGCAACAACAGTCAAAGTTAAATTGCCTGCTGATAGGATTCGTCCTCGAATGATGGGACTCAACCCATATGCATATGTTATAGAGATTCCCAAACAAGCCCCTCAAAACATGATAGCTCAGACTGTGAACGGTGTCTCTGCCTTATAACAACTTGCTAGATCCGTGCAGACCGAAATGAATCAACAAAACACCGTTTCTCAAGGAACTATGACGAATTTACCTCGGCCACCTACATTAAGGGCGCCTGGAGGCGCGTCCCGAATGAAATGATAAGAATCCTTAATTCATTGTATTTTAATTAATTGTATTGAATTTTATTTAATGTTGTGTTATTTAAATTCGATTTATTCCTTTCCATGTAATTAAATTAACGTGATTTGAATACATGTAATAGCTGTAAATTGTATCAATTCGAATAGGATAAAATTTGAAGAGCCCCTGGAGGCTCTAAATTAATTGAATTTCAATGAATCGATGACTTAGCATTGTTAACTATAAAGTGACGAAAAAGAGAGTGTTTGAAGGGTTGTTGATTTTTAAGCAGTATTGAACGTGTCTGTAATGTAATGAAATGCATGCATGTAGATTGACTTTTTTTTTTAGAATTTGATGCAAGAAAACTGAGGCCAGTCAGGTGTCTGGTTGATTTTACGGAATTTGTACAAGGTATTGCATGTTTCGGCCCAGCCCAGACGTGAACGGTATGTACCGTCCTCCTGAACGGGTTTTTGGCCAGCGGCAGGTGGCGTGGCTTGCCCCTGCCCCCACCACTGCCCCCGCCCGGTGGCCCCCGCCCCCGACCCCGACCCTGCCCCGGCCCCGCCACTGCCCCCGCCGGTGGCCCCCGCCACTGCCCCACGCACGGCCCTGAGGTGGGGTCCGTGGGCTAATAAGCTAATTATAGCACGTGCCCTAGGGGAATGTTTCGTCCATTGTGATGCTTACATGTTTCGCCTCCAATTTTTGACGACAATTCTGCTCCCAAACCTATGTATACGCACATGTACAAGTGGTTCAAATTTGAAATGTTAGCTCAAAACACCCTGAAATCAAATTGTTAACCGTTAATTGTAGCTATTTGGCCCAACCTGAGCTCCTTTTCGTGAATTGCGATGCTCATATGTGCTCTGGTCAGAATTTGTCCTGTCTAAGTAAGTCTTAAAATTCATCAAAAATATAGAATGTTCAACTGTTTTAATGTTTTTCGTAAAACCTGAAAAATTGGTTAGTGACAAACGGACTAACGGACGGACATTTTAATGGGGCTAATCCCTCTTCAAATAAAGGGCGCCTGGAGGCGCGTCCCGAATGAAAATGTTTTAAATAATCTGTATTTAATTAAATGTTTAATTGTATGGTTTTATTATTGTATAATTGTATAATTGTTTAATTAAATAAATAAATTGTATTAATTAATTAATAATAAGATTAAAATGAATTAATCAAATTATGTTAAATTGTTTGATTAATGATAAGTTATTAATTATTTGATTAATTAACTAATTAATTAAATTATATTTAATTAATTATCAATTAAATTTAATTGTATGAATTAGTCAATTAATTAATTAATTAATTAATTAATTAATAATTAATTAATAATTAATTAATTAATTAATTAAAATTGATTTAATTAATTTGATAGAATCAAAATTGTGTTGTATTGACTTGAATTGAATGCATTTAATTGATTTGAATTGTATTCATTTGAATTCAATATACCCGAATGAAAAAAATTACAAAATGTTTGATTGAGGGATTAGCCTGTCAAAAATGTCCGTGTGTGTGTGTGTGTGTGTCCGTCACAACCTACTTTTCAGGTTTCACTTCAAATCACAAAAAAACGAAACATTATATAAGATATCCCAAATATAAGACTTATTGATACGTGAGATTTTCTCACAAGACCACATATGAGCATCGCAATTCAAGAAAAGGAGCTAAGGTTTGTGCTTTTTGGGCCAAAAGCGACAATTATTGGGTAACATTTGTTATCATTTCAAATTCGTACCATCCAATCATGTGCGCATACATAGGTTTGGGAATGGAATTGTCGTCAAAAAATCGAGGCGAAACATGTAAGCATCACAATGGACGAAACATTCCCCTAGGGCACTTGAGCTATTATTAGCACGGACTTCACCCACAACTCAGCCGCAGGGCCGTGCGTGGGTGGGACGGGTGCGTGGGTGGCCTACGATATGTACTGTGTACTTCAAAATCACGTAATGTTCATGTTTCCAGCCTCGCGAGCTTGCACAATGAACAATTACATGGGCAGCGATAACATATCCAGCTCACACACTTGCGGAGCTTGGAATTAAGCACCAGCGACTTTCGAGTTGCAAACTATGGAGGTACCATCAATTCGCATGGGCCAAGCCGCCCCCATTTGTATTGCCGAGGCGAAATGGACCACGCCACCGCGCTATACGTCACCCCCTCCCTGGCAGGCGGCTAGGATCGCCAGGGACCCGCTTCTTCGCTCGTTTTCCCTCCTCGCCCATTCTCGCAGGCTTATTCAGTTGAAGTTTCTCAATTATTAGCTTTCGACACGCGCCTAGGACTTGTCCTTGAACCAATTCTTCGCAATTCTTGATGCCCCCCTCAGTTCAACTCTGATAGTCGCCCATCGCCTCATTAAGCACGCGCGGTTCCCTGCTTCGCACGCAGCTGAGACAACATGGGAAGGATCATGCTACCACCCCTTGCTCTACCTGCATGGTAAATTTGGTATGGTACTGCATGGTGCAGAATAGCATGACATTGAATGGTTTATACCTACATGCATGGTACAATGGTAGATTAGTATGGTATGGCCTGGTGCAGCATAGCACTGCATGTTATGGTTTATACCAACATGCATGGTACAATGGTATAATAGTGGGGCATGGCATGGTGTAGCATAGCATTGTATGATGTGTACCTACATGCATGGTATATTGGTATAGTATGGAGTGATGGTTGTGAAATAGATGATTCTAATTGTAGGAGTGATGATGATGATCATGGTGAGATTGTTAGTACTGATGGTGTTAATGAGAAGATGATTGCGATCGTGTTATGTGGTGTTGTAGCGCGTGATATTTATTCGTGCTTCAGTAGTTGTGTTTGGGCTGTGCTGCAGTTGGATAGCCAGTTATGTGTGTGTTCAAGGTGTGTCTGAGTGTGTTTGTGTGTGTGCATGGGGTAGTGAATGGATAGCCAGTGTGTGTGAGTGCATGGTGTAGTGCATGGATAGCCAGTGTTGTGGGTGAGTGCCTGAGTGTGTTTGTTTGTGTCAATGGGATTGTCTTTTAGTGCATGGGATGGCGAGGGTGTGTGTGTATGTAAGTAGGGCGGGTGTGCAGTGCATGCGTAGCCCCTTGTGTGTGCGTGTGTCAGTGTCTGGGTATGTGTGAATGTGTGCATGGGGTTGTCTTGTAGTGCATGGATGGCCTGGTGTGTGTGTGCGTGAGTGTCTGATTGGGTTGTGTTTGTCCATGGATTGTCTTGTAGTGCATGGATGACCAGGTGTGTGTAACTGTGTACGGAAACAGATCTGTGTGGCTGTGCATGTGTAGCCAGATGTGTGTGCATGTGCCTGAGGTTGTCTTATAGTGCATGGATGGCCAGGTGTGTGTATTTGGTATGAACTGTGCTGTTTGGCAGTGCATGTGCAACCAGCTGTTGGTTTGTGTGATTGGCCTCACAAATCACCACACCATACCACACCACACCACACCACACCACACCACACCACAAAAGGACACAAAATGACAAGACACAACACAACACAACACAACACAACACAAAACAAACACAACTCACCACAACTCACCACAACTCACTACAACTCATCACAAATCACTAAAAATCACCACACCACAGGACACCACACCACAAAATAAACGCCACAAAAGGACACAAAAGGACACAAAAGGATGCGAAGGACACAACACGACACAACACAGCACAATACAACTCACCACAACTCACCACACCACACCACACCACACCACACCACACCACACCACACCTCACCACACCACACCGCACCGCACCACACCACACCACACCACACCTCACCACACACCACACCACACCACACCACACACCACACCACACCACACCACACCACACCACACCACACCACACCACACCACACCTTACCACACCACACAGCCTACACCTCGCCACACCACGCCTCACCACACCACACCACACCACACCACACCACACCACACTACACCACACCACACCACACCACACCACACCATACCACACCACACCACACCACATCACACCACACCACACTGCACCGCACCATACCACGCCTTACGACACCACACCACAACACAACACACCACAAACACAACACAACACAACCACCACAAACACACACCTCACCACAACACAAACACAACACAACACAACACCACACACCACACCACACTGCACCACACCACACCATACCACGACACAAAACGACACAAATCGACACAAAACAACACGGCATGATACGCCACGCAACACCACACCACACCACAATATATTGGTATATTTGGCTCCCATATAGTATGGAGTGATGGTTGTGAAATAGATGATTCTAATTTGTAGGAGTGATTGATGATTGATCAATGGTGAGATTGCTTCAGTACTGATGGTGTTAATGAGAAGATGATTGCCGATCGTGTTATGTGGTGTATTGTAGTGCGTGATATTTATTCGTGTGCTTCTATAGTTGTGATTTGGGCTGTGCTGTCATGTGGATAGCCAGTTATGTGTGTGTTCAAGGTGGTTCTGAGTGTGTGTTGTGTGTCCTGTTTGTGTAGTGGGCATGGGTAGTGAAATGGATAAGCCAGTGTGTGTGAGTTGATGGTGTAGTGCATGGATAGCCCAGTGTGTGTGGGTGAGTGCCTGAGTGTGTTGTTTGTGTCAATAGGGATTGTCTTTTTAGTGCATGGGGATGGCGATGGTTTGTGGTGTATGTAAGTAGGCGGTGTGGCAGTGCATGCGTAGCCTCTTGTGTGTGCGTGTGTCAGTGTGGGTATGTGTGAATGTGTGCATGCGGGTTGTCTTGTAGTGCCATGGATGCCTGGTGTAGTTGTGCCTGAGTGGTTGATTGGGTTGTGTTTGTCCATGGATTGTCTTGTAGTGCATGGTGACCATGTGTGTGTTGTAACTGTGGACGGAAAAACAGATCTGTGTGGCTGTGCATGTGTAGCCAGATGTGTGTGCATGTGCCTGAGGTTGTCTTTATAGTGCATGGATGGCCAGGTGTGTGTATTTGGTATGAACTCGTGCTGTTTGGCAGTGCATGTGCAACCAGCTGTTGGTTTTGTGTGATTGGCCCACAAATCACCACACCATATCCACACCACCACACCACACACACCACACCACACCACGACACCACAAAAGGTTACACAAATGACAAGACACAACACACACACCACAACACAACACACAAACTCACCACAACTCAGCTACTAAACTCATCACAAATCACTAAAAAATCACCACACACAGGACACACACAAAAAATAAACGCCACCAAAAGGACACAAAAGGACAACAAAAGGGATGCGAAGGACACAACACGACACATAAACACAGCACAATACACACTCACCACAACTCACCACACCACACCACACCACACACACCACACCACACCACCACACACTCACCACACCACACCGCACCGCAACACACACAACCACACCACGCCTCACCACACACCACATCCACCACACACACACCACACCACACCACACCACACACACCACACCACACCACACCTTACCACACCACACAGCCTACACTACGCCACACCACGCTCACCACACCACACCACACCACACCACACCACACCACAACACACTACACCAACCACACCACACCACACCACACCATACCACACCACACCACACCACACCAACACCACACTGCACCCGCACATACCACGCCTTACGACACCACACCACAACACAACACAACACAAACACAACAAACACACCACAACACCACACCTCACCAAACACAACAAAGCACAACACAACACCACACACCACACCACACTGCACCACACCACACCATAACCACGACACAAAACGACACAAATCGACACAAAACAACACGGCATGATACGCACGCACCCACACCTACACCACACCACAATAATTGGTATTTGGTATAGTATGGAGTGATGGTTGTGAAATAGATGATTCTATTGTTAGGATGATGATGATGATTCATGGTGAATTGTTAGTACTGATGGTGTTAATGAGAAGATGATTGCGATCGTGTTATGTGGTGTTGTAGTGCGTGATATTTAATTCGTGCTTCAGTAGTTGTGTTTGGCTGTGCTGCATTGGATAGCCAGATTATGTGGTTGTTCAAGGTGTGTCTGAGTGTGTTTGTGTGTTGTGCATGGCGTAGTGAATGGGATAGGCCAGTGTGTGTGAGTGCATGGTGTAGTGCATGGATAGCCAGTTGTGTTGTGGGTGAGTGCTGGAGTGTGTTGTTTGTGTCAATCTCTCTCTT
>JAJSRW010002178.1:0-27195 GCA_022414725.1 Microglena sp. YARC | reverse complement strand
AAATAGAGAGAGATATGGGAAGTGGGGTGGAATTGCTGATTATATAATAAATTAGGTACTCCTGGGGGATTTGTATTTGTAGTCATACAATTTATTAACTTTTAATGGAAAGCTATCAAAAAAATGGGGGAGTTGTCTGGGGCGCTACTCTACTTAAGTACCAGTCCATTGCGTGCTATTAGGGAATGCACCCCCCCTTCCCTCCCCCTCCCAAGCCCTCCCTTAGCACAACTCGTAACTACAAATGTACACGACAGTACAGTAGGGGGTACTAGGCCTGCTTCATCTAACGTTTACGTTTTTAGGCATGGGCGTTGAACTTGGTTAAAATTTAGCCCCCCCCCCCTTCCCTCCCCCCCCCTCTCAGATTGTAATTCATGTTTTAAAATATTTTCTCAAGATTGTTCTGCCTACTTGGACAAAGGCTTAGACCCTATCTGTATTACATTTTGCAGCCTGGCACAGGGGATGTAGCTCTCTTAGGCTCCCTCAATGTGGGCAATCAACTCTAGGCCAACAAGACAAAGTCAGATACCCCTCTAAACCCATGCCCCACCTCACCCACTCCACTCCACCACCACCCAGGTACTGTCCAAGCTGACGCTGACATGTTGTGAAGGTTTTGGCTGGAGGACTTGCCGCACTTCTCCTGTCTTTAGCCCCTCATGTCGTACAAGCAGTCCAAGGAGGCCTGAGGAGGCCAAGGGCAAAGTCCATTGCAACAGCCTAACCAGGCGGATGGACCATCATTGACTTTGTGCAGCTGAAGGCTCGCAAGGGCATGAGCTTGATTGAGATCGAAGATGAGGTGACACTAAGAAAAATATAGGATGAGGATGATATGAGCCTGAAAATTGTATGAACTGAAATGAGCCTTGGTTTTATCATATAGGGCTATTTGAGCACTGAAAATCTTGTTATGATAATGACACGAGCGCTGATAGAAATTCGATTGGTTGACGATGACACCAATAATAAGTAGTAGGAACAGGATGATTGTGAGACTGCAGAATCTGTACGTATAATAGTATGAGCCTGATTTATTATCAATATTTCGCTGATCTGAGCCTTGGAAATGTGTATGATAATGAAATGTAGCCTGTTTATTTATCATATATGATGATTGATCTACATTATAAAAATAATTAGGATTGTCTATTTTTCATCTAAGTCGCGTAATGGGCATAAGCCGTGATTGAGGATTGAGCATGCCTATTTGAGCAATGACTTGTCGAAGCCGTAGCCTGCGTGGTCCCCTACTCCCTCAGGCCAACCAAAACCATCCAACCTTGGCCCTCCCCCTCCTCGCCTCAAACCAATACACCGATTCCCCCCCCCCTCCCCCACTCACACCAACCAACGCATTTCAGTAAATCCCCCCTTCACCCCACCCCATCTCTCCAACTCCCACCAACCAGACCCATCCGCCTCACTCCTTCCTCCCCTCACGGCCTTCCCTCAACATCCGAATCCCTCCACCTCAGGCCCCACCAACCTATCCCATCACTCATCTGCCCCCCCCCCCCATCAACCAAACCAACCCATCCAGTAAATTCCCCCGCCACACACTCCACTCCTACCATTAACCAACCCATCCCCCTCACTTTCCCCCCCTCACTTCCCTCGACGCCATCCCCCACCTCAAGCTCCCCACCAAATATCCAAGCTCCATCCACTCAATCTGCCCCCCCCCCCCCCCACCCCCCCCCCCACATACCACCACAACATTCCACTACACAACCAAGCCATCCGTAATCCCCCCCCCCCCCCCCCCCACCCTTACTCCCACCTTTCCCACCAACGACAACCCATCCCCTCACTTCCCCCCCCTCAGCGCCATCCTCATCCCCTCAGGCCATCCCATCCATACTCACCCATCCTTACTCTAACTGCATTCCCCCCCCTCCCTCCCCCCCCCACTCACACCAACCAAACCGCATTCCAGTTAATCCCCCCCCCCACATCTCCCACTCCGCACCACCATATTCCCATCCCTCTACTCCCCCCCCTACGCCCGTCTCACGACCATGCTCTCCCCATCCTCAGGCCCCCACCACCAACCCATCACTCACTTTCCCTCCCCCTCATACGCCATCCCCCCCCTGCAGGCCCACCAACCACCCATCCACTTCAATAACTGCCCTCCCCCCCCCCCACTTTCACACCAAACAATCCCATCCCCAGTAATCCCCCCCCCCCCCCCCCCCCTCCCACTCCTCAACCAACCAACCATCCCCTCACTCCCCCCCTCACGCCCCTCATCTGCCCATCCCCTCACCCGTCAGGCCCCCACCACCAACCCATCCATATCTGCCCCTCCCTCCCCCCCAGGTGACCCACCGATTGCAACGGGCCATCAGGCCCTTGGCTAGTGCTCCGCTTGATAGCGCGATTGCCAAGCGTCCTCAAACACGTGTGCTGCGGATTGACTGGCTTCTCGAACCGTGTTCGTTGAGTGCACTGAGTCACGTCCACCAGTAACGACATCGTCATGGACGTCAGCGGTGAAGTGAGCCTGCAACACTATTAGCATTATATGCCGTTCAGCAACCATGATTTTGGATTTGGTGTGGTAGTCAGCATATTCATACCACTCTGATCTTTTTCTATTGGCTCAACTTTTCTGAGGATTCCTCAGAATTCCCAAGAATTTCTCAGAATTTGTGATTATCAGGGCCATCCATGTCACAAATTCTCGTAGCTCAAATTCCTCAAGTTCGAGATACAAATATTATGAATGCGGCAAGTGCTTCGATAAACCCAAATCCGAATCATTCCGCTGAATGGCTACAATGGGCACACCCCAACCCCCATACATCATGAAAGCTGAATAGGTGGGGAAAAAGGTGCTCTTCTTACTTTTTTGAAATTCAAAGGCCCTCTCAAAAGTTATGTAGCTTCATTATTTCCCCCACCACCACATACACCACACCCAGCACCGCATACGCACCCACACACACCACCGCATACGCACACACACCATCGCATACACACAAACCTGCCACCACTGATTACCCACACACACCACACCACCAGCATGCACTCAAAGGAATGGAAACGGACAGTAGGTTATTATACTTAAATCAGGGGCCACCACCACTACGATGAGGGTTATGGAAGTCTGGTGAGTGCAGTGTAGACGAGGGCACCCCACCCACCAAAATGCGACATGCTTCAGCATTGTTTCTTTTTGGGGGCTACTCATGGGGCAGGTTCCAGTCAGCTCCATCAGCCAGCCACTGGGTCATAGGCCAAAAGTTTTTCGCTGCATGGGAGTGACTGGTCAATAGCAGCTTTCAGGTGTACTACCTAGCTTCTGGTGTTTGCCCAAGGATGGGGGGAAGGGAGTCGCTGCCCCAGAAAGATGTACGAGTAGCCTAAAAAGAAACAGTGAGGCGTCTTAGGGATTACCAAACATCATCAAGGGGGTCTGCAAACCGACTCCTGACATCCCAGGTCCAAGGGTTTCTCAATTCCCCTCTCCAGGCCCCAGATCCAAACCAAACCCATCTACTCAACTCCCACTACGTCAACTGTCAAAACCATTCACATATTCTTTTGTATATTTCTTGTCTATTTATCTCCCGGAGTCAGGAGGCCCCCAGAGTTGTTCACCCCGTTGGGCCGGTCCGTTGATGTGTTTTTTTGTGTTTTTTGTCGGGGTGCACGTGACACATAACCCTGGCCCTGACGAAAACCCCTGGCTTGGCGTCGCTGCACTCGACTAGCCTTGGTGCCATTAATCTGTCGCCTTGCTGATACATTCCTTTCTATCATATACCTCAACCTCTCCGCTAATTTTCCGCGCCGACGCTTGCAATGCAGCTAGGCAATCTTCTCTTTTCTTTAAGGTGTTATATATACTAACAAATTGGTGCTTGGTTTCTGTCCCTTTGATAATACTAGGAATATAATAATAAGGAAGATATAAGAATTAATTAAACACAACATTTTCATATTATTATTTATCACAAGTTCTTGATTCTGTACCTTTAGTGTTTGTTGGCGGGTAAAGCTGTGTTACCATGCAGTTTTTTGGACTTCATTGCATTTTTAAGGGAGTCTTTTGAAAGGCCCCAAAAGCTCAACACTAGTAGCCCCCCACTTTTTCTCTGGGTTGCCTTCAGAGCCCCAAAGGCTTTGCTAGATTAGCAACACCCCCAAAGCTTCTACTATGGAGTACCGATATGCTGCAGGAGTGTGAACGCACGACCCCACGGCCTCGGTTCCTTCTTCATACTTAAAACAACGTGCTCAGGTCCAAAACTGGTATTGTTTTTTGACAGTTGTGTGGATCTAAGGGCTATCCCAAAACTGCGACATAATATTAGCATTGTGGTGGATTATTCGAGAGGCGTTATATAGTTGGTTCTGATTGTCGGAGAGTCTGAGTGGAGATTGGGGCCAAGTTGTCCTTTCCTCTACTTCTATATAGTTGCCCTCCACAGCCACTATCTGTCAGCGTTTAGGCTGTCATGTTAAACCCTATAAACTCAATTATAAAAAAGTAAAAGCAATTATTAATAAATAAACAAACCTCAACCCAACCCAACCCAAGATAGCCTTGCCACCGAATCAAGGTGATGAACCCGCACCAATGATACCTTTCGCTTACTTTTGGCCTTTGCGCGAGAGATAGCTTTGCCTTCGCCGACTCTAGTGAACCCCCATGGGGGTTGGAGATATCCTCAAAGCTGGTGGAAGACGCCCCGGACCAGGTAATTTACCACACCCTAAGCAAGCAGAGAGGAGAGCAGGTGATCGCGCCTTTGGAACAATCTATACCTGAAGGTCTCCTCCCCACGAGGACCGGGGTCATCTTTAGGCACAACATCGTGTACGAGGGCATTGCCGGGCTACGCAGAAGATCGATATATAAAAGGTCTCGTTACGTTGGTGGATGCTCAACGGACGAGAAACACTCCACATCGACATTATGGACCTATATCTCCCCTGCCTTCTGCCACGACGTTCAGGGGTGAGAATTGCTTGCTACTATGCCTATAGATGAACTTGAACATGGTTTGTACATGGCTGCTCGCCGTCTCTTAGGCAGTAACGTAATCAATTTGAATCAAAGCAGTTCTATGGTCCTGATTATGCTCATCTTGCCCTCTCATTTCGAATCCTCTCAACCCTCTCTTTTTGCCCTGTAGTTCCGGCAAACATGTTGCCTGGGTTGACTAGTTTGGAGTGGAAGAAAAACAGGTGTATGACAGGGTCAAAAACCACTGGCCCATCACCGACGTCGGCACTTCCAAGCGACTTGGCGCCACAGCCTAGCATTAAGTTGGGAGGGGATATCCTGGCCACCTAACATTGGGAAGTAAGCCTTCACTTGCGCATGTCAATCTTGCGTCTCACTCCCAATCTCCGACCCAGCTTTGAGAGTGCAGTTAGGAGTCGGCCAACTCGTGCAACTAAAGGAAGTGCGTTTGGGCGTGTAGAGTATGCGACCTACTACGCCAAGGAGCGTTGTTTTGGTGAGGACGCATTTTAGTGGAATGTGAGCGTTGGAGATGGAAGCAGTGGGTGATGGCAAGCTAGCCGGGCTACATTCGCATCAGGGGTCCAAGGACACAGGGAGCATTTCGCTGCGGGTTGTCCTTTGGGGGACAAGATGCACCTTTGAAGCAGAAAAAGGGCTTAGGATGAACCGAAGCTTATTTTATTCTTGTTGAGCTTTCTCTCATTCAGGGCTTTCTGAAGACAAGCTCCCCAAGCCGGCCACTGTGCTAGCAGAATGGACCAAGATATTTTCTGCTACCGGCAATATCTGGAATCTGACTTCCTGGGGCAGTTGGACTGTGATTCAGGCTCAATGGGTCGCACTTATTGGGTCTGAATTAGCACGTCAGGAGGGGAGGTTTAGAAGCTGCTGCACAATAGCAAAGACGTAAAGAACAGGGGGATTGATGCTGACCTTTAGAAGCTTTGACTGGTTGCACCTACATAGGCAAAACATAAAATTCTATGGTAATGGGCTACCAGGGACCCTAGAAAGTTGGAGCTCCTGGCCGGGGGGCTCAAATGCCGTATTCTACACTACAGGTCCGACGAGATTAAGCTCCTGATGCGAAAACACTGTTCCTTCCGCCCCCTCCATAAAGGCCTCCTCTCACCGGTGTAGATTTGTACTTGGTCCGAGAGGGACCCCCTATCGGAGTGATACCTGGTTCCTTGAGCCAACCCGGATTCGCAATGGGCGTTCAGGATGGATGGAGGTTTTCTTTAACTGTTGCCAGATACAGGATGAAATGGAATGGCAGTGGATGGATGGAGATCAGGAGGATGGATGGTGATTGGATGGGATGGCATGTGGAATGGTGGATGGATTGATTGCGGCAAGATTCTACCTCGTTACCCACACTTCTTGGGGACGTTTACTTTCGTGCCCACTGTTCACCTGAGATGGAATGCTGGAATTCTCGGATGAATGGACTGTGGAGGGGAGGATAATTCCGGAGTGGCGAGCATTAGGGTTCCTCTGAAGTGAAGTTTTTCAAGTGGAGTGAAGGGTTCATTGAGCGCAGGAATGAAGTTCAAGTTCAGGTTCTCTTCGTGGTCTCTGAATGGGAGAAGGGGCTCTAATTGACCAACACACAAACTCCGCATCAAAAGAAGGGGTTCTGAATATATTCTAGAGTTCCAGTCAGCTGTGCATAGCATAGGTCTGCTATCTGCAGAAATATCGACTCTTCCTTGCAATCATTTTCTATTAGCGCCCTCAATGTAGCTAAGAACCTCGGCTGTTACATGGCTAGGTGAAGTGGAATGATAACACCTACGGATTCTGACGTTGGCTTGAAGGGCCTTCGGACCCACGCCACGTGCACGTGGAACCCGCGTGACTTGGTGGTGTCACCTTAGGGATTGATTAAGGGCGGTGTCCGGTTGAAGTTTGGCTGTTATTTGTTCCCCCAGAGGACCAGGGAAGCAAGTCTCAGAAAGCCTGTTTAGAGACTTTCAACAATGGAGAGGTAGATTGATGTTTTAACACAGTACGATTATTAGAATGAGGGGGGCCAGTCCCACCCTACGCATCTTGGTCGGCGAAGCCATGGGCAGCCACCAGCAGTTTGTGGCCCTCAGGCGATATTTTCCTCTGGTTACCATAGGTGTCAAACAACTGAAAAGCAAGACAGACCATTCTAGGCTCCCCTCCTCTCTTGCTCACTCAGTCCGGACCATTCAATTCTGAGAGGTAAGATGATCGAGGAGGAATAATGCCTCGGAAAGGGGAAATGGCAGGCCCCTGTAACTTTCCTTGACTAGGCCATTTTTTTAACATCAACAAGGAATGGGAATCAGTTCAGATCTCTGGTTGTATCGCATACAAAATATCGTACCGACTTGGTTTCGTTTTTGCTCTACCCTTAACGACTGAACAAACTGTCCCAGTAAATATGGATTGGAGTCTATTTTTCTAATAGTCTGGTGCCAGCCAAATGGGTTATTGACAGCGACGTCGCCTTGCCAACCACCCCAATCTGAGATTTGATAGTGTGCACTAACTATTGGGTGAGTAGCCACTACTGTCTGGGGGTTTGGCCACATGGGCTGCAAGGGTTAACAACTTAATGGGGGGGGAAATAATGTGTGATTTCTAGTCGAGAGATTTTCAGGTTTGGCAACGGTATTATTGTTTTATTTGCTTTGTACACCTGTCTTTACTTTTAGTGTTGTGCACCGTTGGAAGTGGAGGTTCACGTGATAAAGTCTTTACTACTTCGCCCCCCCCCCTGGTGGGTTCTTTTAGCAATTTGTTTGTTGTTCAGTTTCCACTAGTGGCTTGTTTTTGTATTTAGCTCATTCCCATTATGTGGAGAAGTTGGTTTGGCTCTTAGTCTATTTAGCCTGGTTTGGCTGTGGGGCCTTGACCGGCCCAGACCTGTATTTAAAAAACACACCCCAAGCACAACACACTTGGGCGGTGATGTTGCATTGCCCGCCCCCCGCGTCTCTGGTTTTTCTCGAACTTATGGTTGAAGGCAATACCTTGGCCGATATGAAAACAATTACAAAAAAATTTATTTGATTGAGGGATTAGCCCGTCGGAAAACTGTGGTGTATGTGTGGTTGTTGTGTCACAGCCATACTTTGCAGGTTTCACTTCAATTCATGAGCAGAAAAAACGAAAAACATTTTGTAACAACATATAACAAATTATATGCTTATGATACTGCACATTTTTCTACGCACGAGAACAACATATGAGCATCGGCAATTCAAAGAAAAGGAGCTAAGGTTTGTGCTTTTTTGGGCCAAAAGCTACAATATTGGGTAAACAATTGTCATCATTTCAAATTCGTACCATCAATCATGGTGCGCAAACATATGGTTTGGGAATGGGGAATTGTCGTCAAAAAAAATCTTTGAGGCGAAACATGCAAGCATCACAATGATAACGGGATCAATTCTCCTAGGGCACTAGAGCTATTATTAGCTACGGATTCATCCCCACAAACTCACCCGAGAGCCAGGGGGGCAGGGCCGATTTGCTGCGGTGGGTGTGGGCCAGGTTGGGAAATCAAGCCACACTGCCAATTTAACTAAAAGGTACTCATAATTCTCGTAATGTTCAATGTTTCGGCAGCCTTGCAACTTGGCACACACAATTGAGCAAAATTTCATGGGAAACGAATAAGCAAATCCATTTTCACCGCAACTTGCGACCCATCGTGCTGTAAAACCATGGGAGGTTACAAAAACGTTCGCATGGGCACTTCCGAGGTGCCGTCAGCAATGGGACGGAATCGGGACGCAGGGGACGCATGGCATTTCAAGGTGAGACGGCAGCCAACCTAACTGAAGCTGTGGTCTGCGGACGACGCCACGTGACCCGTCTCCTATCGACGTTCCTTCGACGACGAGGACGCAGTGTCCACTGAACAATTTCGCACTTGGTCCCTCCCACTGGGGCGTGCCATTCTGCGATGCTGCCAGCACTGCAAGTCTGCCACTGCCAGGGACTGTCGACCGTGCCCCCCACCGGCTCCCCCCCACATTTACATCCGCAATCATCATCACCTGCCGCCTGGTCGCCGATTTCTCAGTCCCGGAATCCAAATTCTCAATCCCGATCAATTCTTCGATCCCGAATCAATTTTCAAATTACCTGGAGAACGTTAGCCTGTCTTCCTCGCCTGCCTCTGCTTGCTTACCCGTGCTAGCTGATTTCACACGACGAATTTTTCGGGCGCTCACTCTGCCTTGCTTGCTGTCCCTTTTCCGACAATTTCTCCTTCCCCAGATTAAAATCTCCTTCCAGATCAGCTCCCAATCACCCGCTCAATTCACAATCCCGGCGTTCGCCGTGTTCTCCCCTTTTCCAGACCGCCCTCCACCAGGTATCCCACCCACACCCACACACCATGTTCAATGGCTTTACATGCACTCCAATCCGCACCAGGGGTTAGGGCCCCGCATTGAACTCAATCCACGTCCACGTTCCGACAGTTCGGACCTCTCGACACTTCCTTGCCACTTCTACCCCACTTCTACACCCCCCCACTCCAATCCCATATTCCCATCCTCTCGCCCCTATACACCCCACCTCCCGGGAACCTGTCAACCTTTCCTCCCACTCCCGCCGGCCAGATTATCCTGGCCTGGGCTTTGCTCCCATTGCCCACACCCTTTCTCACTCCCCCCAGCCGTCATGGTGTAGCACAGCATGGTATGATTTTGTACCTACATGCACGGTTTATTGGTGTAGTATGGCAAGGTGAAAGCATAGCATGGCATGTAATGGTCTATACATGCCATGCATGCATGAATTGTACAATGGTAGTATGGTGTGGTAATGGCATGGTGTAGCATAGCATGGTATGGTTTTGTATATACATGCATGGTATATTAGTATGGTATGGCATGGTGCAACATTAGCATGGTTTGTTATGGGTTTATACCAACATGCATTGTACAATGGTAGAATGGTGTGGTATGGGAATGGGTGTAACATAGCATTGTATGGTGTGTACCTACATGCATGGTTAAATGGGTATAGTATGGCATGTTGAAGCATAGCGGTCTAAATGGAAAGGAATGACAGATGGGTTCCCTGCTTCGGGTGACAGTGCATGCGTAGCCCCTTGTGTGTGCGTGTGTAAGTGTTTGGGTATGTTGTGAATGTTTTGCATGAGGTTGTCTTGTAGTGCATGGATGGCCTGGTGTGTGTAAGGGTGAGTGTCTGATTGGGTTGTGTGTGTCGATGGGATTGTCTTGTAGTGCATGGATGGCCAGGTATCTGTATCTATGTACGGAAACAGATCTTTGTGGCAGTGCATGTGTAGCCACTTGTGTGTGCATGTGCCTGGGGTTGTCTTATAGTGCATGGATGGCCAGGTGTGTGTATATGGTAATGAACAATGCTGTGTGACAGTGCATGTGCAGCCAGTTGTTCATTTGTGTGTTTCCATGCGTGAGTGTCGGGGTGTGTTTGTGTGTGCATGGGGTTGTCTTGTAGTGCTTGGATAGCCAGATGTTCGCGTATGTGCGTGCACAGTGCTGTGTGGCAGTGCATGTATAGCCAATTGTTTTGTGTGTGCATGCGTGTGTATTTGAGTGTGTTTGTGTTTGCATGGGGTTGTCTTGTAGTGCATGGATGGATAGCCATATGTGCGTGAATTTGCGTGCACAGTGCTGTGTGGCAGTGCCAGAATAGCCAGATGTGTGTGTATGTGCATGCACAGTGCTGCGCGGCAGTGCAGGGTAGCCAGATGTGTGTGTATGTGCATTCACAGTGCTGTTTGGAAGTGCGTGTATATCCAGCTATGTGTGTGAATGTGCGTGTGCAGTGCTGTGTGGCAGTCCTAGGTAGCCGGATGTGTGTGTATGTGCTTGCGCAGTGCTGTGTGGAAGTGCATGGATAGCCAGATGTGTGTGTATGTGCGTGCACAGTGCTGTGTGGCAGTGCATGGATAGCAATTTTTATTGTGTGTGTATGCGTGCGTATTTGAGTGTGTTCGTGTTTGCATGGGGTTGTCGTGTAGTGCATGGATAGCCAGATGTGTTAGTATGCAGTTGCACATGGCTGTGCGACAGTATGTGTAGCCAGTTGTTTTGTGTGTGCATGCTTGAGTGGCTGAATGTGTTTGTGTTTTCATGTGGTAATGTATTGCATGGTCAGCCAGATGTGTGTGTATGTGCGTGCACAGTGCTGTGTGGCAGTGCATGGATAGCCAGCTATGTGTGTGTATGTGCGTGCGCAGTGCTGTGTGGCAGTGCTAGGTAGCCACATGTGTATGTTCATGCAAAGTGCTGTGTGGTAATGCATGTATAGCCAGCAATGTGTGTATGTGCGTGCACAGTGCTGTGTCGCAGCGCATGGATAGCCAGATGTGTGTGAATGTGCCTGCGTAGTGCTGTGTGGCAGTGCATGGATAGCTAGATGTCTGTGTATGTGCGTGCTCATAAGTTGTCAAACGTCTTGTAGCTTATTCTGCTATTAGTACCTACTTACTCCACTACTTTTGAAACTCCCAGCCTTTCTTCTCTCACTTTCTCGCATTCTGCATATCAACAATTTCTCGACTATTTGCCCCATGTCCTGCCCGTGACGTCTTACGTGTTCAGGATTTAGTTGCTTATTGGTTTGAATGCCACCGGTTGACCATAATTCAGATGCTACGTGTCCAAGCTGTCGAGACTATGTGTTCAATCCTACGCACGCCAGGAACACGCCCAGCCGACTCTACAACCTAATTGGCAAAACACATTTCAGACCGCATATCACACTGCGATCTTGTAATACGATATTGTATTAGGTAACAAGCGGCTTGTGTCATGGGGGTCCCCAATTAATTGCCATACATTTTTGGAATGAAGCCACATCAAGCTTGTATGCGGCTGATCGAACAAATTCCCGAAAATCAACCATTCCTCTGATTGGTTACATTTTGTGTGCATCAGATGCTTGCAAATAAAGCCCATATACAAGACAGTCCAGGCACCTTTAATACCACTTCAAATGTCACAACCCTACAAAATGTCAATTGTCGTTACTTCACAGTATACAAAGCTACATCCATCGATTCAATTCAATTAAATCCAAATATATTGAATTCAAATGAATACAACTCAAATCAATTAAATGCATTCAATTCAAGTCCAAACGATTCAATTTTGATTCTACCAAATTAATTAAAAACATATTAATTAATGAATTCATGAATTAATACAATTTAATTAATATAATTAAATTAAAGTAACAATTAATTAAATATAATTTAATTAATTCTGTAATTAATTAAATAGCATCAATGACTTTAACAAAAAAATATTCATTCATTTTAATCGTGTTGCTAATGAATTAATTAAATTCATTTAATTAATCAAACATTTATACAATTATAATAAATACAATTATGCAATTAAATCCGAATTAAATCCGAATTAAATTCTTAATTAAATTCATGATTATTTGAAACATTTTTATCGGGACGCGCCTCCAGGCGCCCTTTATAATAAAATAGTACGCCCTATTACGAGGCGTCAGGTTGAGGCGGCCAGACCGTTTGCTTTCACTGAGGCCAGCCAATAGGTTAGGGGAGGGGCTATCATCCTCCTGGAGGAGGGTTTGGGGCCTGTTCCCTATCCTATGTCTCCTGCACGCGGCAATGGACTGGAAGGAGACAGTGGCATGGGTGTGAAGTTAGGTATTTTGGTGCAGAGCTTGAGGGCGGCTACTTCGGAGATGCCTGAGC
This sequence comes from Microglena sp. YARC, assembly GCA_022414725.1. Lineage (NCBI taxonomy): Eukaryota > Viridiplantae > Chlorophyta > Chlorophyceae > Chlamydomonadales > Chlamydomonadaceae > Microglena > Microglena sp. YARC. The sequence continues at coordinate 14,488 of JAJSRW010002178.1, read as the reverse complement.
GGGTGAGGTTGGGAAGTGCATTGATGGGTAGGGTCCCTGTGGTACCCACTGTAACAACTGTGCACATCACTTTATTCCCCTTATCTTTAAGAGCCTGTGATAGGGTGATGTGGTCTTGTGCTGATTCCCTCTCCATATTTAACCGAGTGGTTGGTGTTAGCAGTAGCCGACTTCAACTATGTGGATGTGGGGACATAACATGGTTTATAAATCCAAGCATTGTTTCTGTTTCTGACATCATCATTACTTAATCTCCTTTCACTTGCCCTGATGACCAGTGGAATCATATACCTAGGTATTTATATTCCTCTGCTTGTTGGATAATTTTACCGCTTGATTTGATCAAGGCAGGTGTTTGTAACCTATTCGGCTGCTCCCCCCAAATACCATAACCGCAGTTTTTGACAGGTAAATGGTGAGCCCATCGTCAAGGCAGAAACCTGATACTTCACTGACGATTTGTTATGGTTTGGCTTCTGTTCTTGCAATGCAGATGATATCTTCAGCATGTGCACTTCAGGGTACTACAAAGGAACATAGTGCGCGCGGCAGAGCGATTTTGCGCACACTTTTTGAGCCCCACTGCGCGTTTCACGCAGTTTTTTCAACACCCTGTGGGCGCAGCTTGCAGTTTTTGCGCTTTTTGCACTACAAAGCGCTTGTTATTGACTGATTTATATATCAGTCTCTGAGTCGGCATAATGCACACCGGTACCTTTCCCTCCTGGTACCGCGTTGCCTGCCGCCAGGCCACAGGCTAGCTGTGGCCTGCACGTGACTGCAGTACCCTGCAGTACACATCTCTATTCTATGTGATTGCGCCTGTTGCGCTTAACAACATCTTCTCCTCTATCGAGCCTATGCCGTTGTAACAATCTTACATTCACAGGTTATGTGCGCCATCTTTAGACGCTAACGAAGAACAGCCGCTGCTTTCCGCGTTCGGAATCAGTTCCCCTCTGACTTGTCGAAGGCCCGAGTTTTAACTAAGCACCTGGACTCCCTGTGCGGATCCTACTTCCCGCTGCTCCGCCTGCCGCTTCCTACCAAGAATCCTTGGATCTGCCACTGCGTCCTACGACTGGAGCAAGCAAGAGCGACCACAAGTCACCGAAATCTATGAAGTGAGTATAGGACGACGCCCTCACCGAGACCCACACAGTGCTGTATTGATCTCAGACGATCAATTTGTCTACGACCCCAGCTTAAGAGAAGCTCCTTTCGTCGAACATTGCCGCTTGGCAACGTTCAACCCCTGGTAATCCGCTGGATCCCTTTGGATCGCCGATTCCCACACACACTCCATCCCCCCTTCCCCTGCCCCGCCCTCGTAACTCCCCCTATCCCAACACTCCGAACTACAACGCCAAGACTCCTACACAGAAGACCTTACCATGCAACCTCCCCGTATTTTCAACAACCTCTACAACTGGCGCTGCGCCAGACAGAATATACTCCTCGCCCTCAAGTCCGATAGGGACACCATTGCCATCGCTTTCGACTGCCAACAGGCGGTGGTCGCTGGCGAGCCTGCCGACTCTGATGGTTACCCTGCTGATGACATTACTTACCCTGTTGTTGCGGGTGCTGATCCAGCTGTTCCGGCTCGTGGTGTCCCCACCAGGATTTCCACCTGGAATAAGAACAACAAGTAAGGCCTTCAAGATCATCATAGATCATGTGTCAGATGCGATCCAGCAGGCCATTCATGCTAACACAGATATGGCCACTAGAGCTTTCAGGTTTCTGGACTCCCTGTACTCTGAGGAAGGCAGCAGGCTAGAGAACACCACCCTGACTGCCCTACTTGGAATACGTATGACTTCCATTGAATCCCTGCAGACATACCTTTCTAGGGCAGCTGATATGTATTCCCAAGTTCCCAAGATTCAAGGCCTCCACATCGTTTCTACCAGCACCTTTCTCAACCTTATTGTCAAGGGACTGAACTCCCGTCTTGAGTATGATGGATATATCAATCAATTCAACCCCACAGCAATCACCACTTTTGCTATGCTCCAAAGTGCCATCTTCAACTGGTGCTTAGTGAAGCAAGTTGACCATCCCCTGAAGAGGTTGAAATGGCAGCTGCAGCATACAGAGCTAGGAAGCCATTCAACAGCAGGCACCTCCCATTTAGAGACAGGACTATCTCCTACAAGAAGATGATCTGCTGGAACTGTGGAGGAATAGGCCATAGCTCCAGAGACTGCACCAGTGAGGACACTGACATGGCCTTCAAGCCAGCTGACTCAGATGAAGCTGACCACGGATCTAAGTCACCTCCCAAGCAGAGATCAGGAGATGACAAAGACTCTGACGACAAGAAGACTCCCAAGAAGACCAGTGACAGGAGGCAGCGTCTGAGGAGATACCCAAGCAGGGGACGACATGCCCACGTTGCTGATGGTGATCAGTCCACCTCCACCTCCAACTCTGACAGTGAGGGTGAAGAACACAACTTCCTGTCCCTGGCACTGGATGAAGACAACCTCCAGCCCATGAGATTTGCTACACCATACAGAGGCAAGTCTGTTTCATTTTCCTTGCCACCTGACCCCCTAGCTGATACAGCATTCTTTGGACAAATAAGTGCTGATGATGAATGCACTATAGAAGATGATGGAGAAGTTTTCCAGGCAGCACTGCAGACAGAATGGATCATAGATACTGCAGCACACTCTCATGCAACCAGTAAAATCTCTTATCTGCATGAAATTCAGAACCTTCCACAGCCTATTAGGCTGCAGCTGGCAGATCAAGACTCTCCACCTATCTTCTGCAAGCAGATAGGGAAGGCCAAGATCCAGGGCCATGGCAGGAATCTGATCATCCTGAACAATGTACTCCTTGCTGACTGCAACATGCCCAACCTCATTAGCATTAATGCAGCCACCAGACTGTGTCCAGACCTCCAAGTCCACCTGTCCAAGACTCAAGCCACCCTCTCCATCCCAAGACTATCTGGTACCAAACTGCTCCTCTCATGCCCCAAAAGGCATGGACTCTACCTCACCCAAACTTCACCCAGTCACTACCAGTAATCCCTATATCCCTGTGGGTCCTCCCATTGCCTACATCATGATGGTTACCAAGACTCCATCAACTCACACTGGCTCTGAGACAGGGCAGTACCCACCCACTCATGAGACCTCCCCCAGTAGAGCTGATCAAGACTACCAGGATCCCCCCTCTATTTCTGCTCCATCTGCACCCCACACTGACTTTGAGATAGGGCAGTACCCACCCACTCATGTGGAGGCAGACCAAGACCTCCAGGGTCCCCCCTCTACCGACCTCTGCAACATCTACACCCCACACTGCCTTTGAGATAGGGCAGTACCCACCCACTCATGTGGAGGCAGACCAAGACCTCCAGGTCTCCCCCTCTAACTCTGATCCATCTGCACCCCACACTGACTTTGAGACAGGGCAGTACCCACCCACTCATGTGGAGGCAGACCAAGACCTCCAGGACCATCCCCCTCCTTTCTGCCAGTACCACTCCCCTTCCACTACAGGCAACTTTGAAGAATCTGTTAGTGGTACTGACAGTGATGACATGCCAGAGCTCATCCATCAGGAGGTTCACAACCAGCAGGATGACCCTGGACTAGGAGTAGATGACCCTCCAGACACCACTCCATCTCTTCCACAACAGCTGGGCAACCTAACCCTACAACAAGCCAGATAGAGCAGAGATGGAACTCCTCAGTGATCAGATCAGGACCAACTATGAAGAGTATGATGGCCCCATAGATGGGGACGGACCACTCAAGCCATCTGATCTGGACACAGCAACTACCTGGGAACAGTGGATACTGAGCAACAGGTCACCAGACATTGGACTACCACTGGGAGAAGTTAACCAGAATGTCAACCACATCCACTTCTCCAACAACTCCAGGCTCAGTCTCACACGATTTGGATGCACCATACACCACCTGAACAGCAGGCCTGCTTCACCAGCTTTCAACATCAAGCCAAGGCCTCCACTACCCCAACTCATCACAGCCTTCACCAGCAGGTTCCCTACCCTGCTGACTTCTGAAAAGGAACAGTTCCCACACAGGTCAATGCACAAGGTGCCATCTGATGCATATAGCCCCATCATCAAGCACAATAGCAGACTCCAGCAAATGGTGCAAGCCTACCCCACTGTTTCTACCATAGCCAGACCCACTCTGCAGTGGGCCGTTTGCCTTCAAGCTGCCATGGTCAATGCACATGCTCACACACTCTCATTCAGACCGAAGATGATCATGGACCCCAGGAGCTGTGCCCATCCTGGAGGAAAAGTGCTGTGTGTCAACCACCTTAGCATGAACTGGAGCCCCATGGACTTCACCTTTATCAACATCCTTACCCCCCCCAGCCTGGCCCCCAAGTCATTTGACCAGTTCTTTGCCCAGATCTGCCAGCAACTTGACCTTGATGGCTTCCCCAGCAAGCCAGGCACTTAATTCAGTTACAAACATTGCCCTTCATCTGTTGGATTAGACTTGAACACTCTAGAATTTATTAGATTACCTGCCTACTGTACTGCCCCATGTACTTCCACAAGGTCACGCCCCCTTCTAAATTTAGGATTATTCCAGTCTCTCCATGATGTCTGTGCTTTAATTTAGGATGACTAATGTAGCTCACCCAAATTATGGGGGGACTAGTCCAGACATCCAGTCTAAAGACAAATCCTCTAGTCTCGAATCATGCAACTTCTCGTAACCAAGGATGTCTTCACAAGCCTTAACCAAGCCTGGGCTTTCCTTAACAAGCTTCCCAGCAGTCTCCCTGCCACCTAGCCTGCAGCCTATCTGCAGCCCTTTGCAGTATTTAGTCCAGCCCCATAGCAGCCTATCTGCTCTAGCCTGCAGCCTACCTGCAGTTTCCTTGCACCTTCTCAGCAGCCTCTCTGCTACTTAGCCTGCAGCCTACCTGCAGTGTTCCTTCCCTAGCCAGCTACCCCAGAAGACTGACATTTCTTTGAAGACCCCTGCTAAAGTGATTTCTCCCTTTCAACTACTAGAAATTTCCAAAGTCTCTCTAGCTTTTATATTTTAATTTTCTTATGCCCCTCAGTTAATTCCAGGAATTCTTGAGCTCAAGAATACCTTGAATTGGGGGGGATGTTATTGACTGATTTATATATCAGTCTCTGAGTCGGCATAATGCACACCGGTACCTTTCCCTCCTGGTACCGCGTTGCCTGCCGCCAGGCCACAGGCTAGCTGTGGCCTGCACGTGACTGCAGTACCCTGCAGTACAAATCTCTATTCTATATGATTGCGCCTGTTGCGCTTAACAACATCTTCTCCTCTATCGAGCCTATGCCGTTGTAACAATCTTACATTCACAGCGCTGACCCATTTGTTTGTGCGCTTTAAGCGCTGATCAATTTGAAACAATGTAGTACCCTGGTGCACTTACGTTTTATCTTGTCATCACCATTGTCGAGCTATTCACTGTAGGCTTGTTCAAAATTATAAGTTATCTTTTAAAATTTGCCACATGTCAACCACCCTCCTAAACCACTTGGGTGACATTTATGGATATAACACAAATGATGGCTTATATTATGCATGTGTCATCATGTGTTGTGAAGCAATGACTAGGGAGCTGTAAACCACCCTTATTTTTACCTTTGGGATTGTCAAATTAACACGGGTGTTGGGGCATGTCAGAAGTACCCTATATTACACAAGGCACACCAGCAGCCACAAATGTATTGTCGCCTCCATAGGTGTACTTTGGGGGTCAGACTGGTAAGCATGTTGTGCTACTCTGATGCTGGTGTGTGTCGTGGGCACACACATTAACCTAAATGGGTATGGACCCCAGCACGTAGGCCACTATATGAGCACTTGACCCATTGCATGGAGCTCCATCCTCAATAGTCAGTTCAAATTTGAATGGGTGCAACATGTGCATGCAAGATGAGTCTAGTATACCCACCATGTGAGAAATATCTGTATCCCTCCATGCCCAAACACGCTGCGGAGGTCTGGAAAGCGCTAAAGTGTGAAAATAGGTTTGGAGCCTCGCAATAGATAACCCGGAAAAACGTCACCACTGGACTTGGCTCGGTTATTAGAGAAAGGTTTTACCTAGCGCTGTAAGTTTGGACCCCGAACTCCCAGAATGGCACAGTGTGGGTGACGAAATATGTAGACAGGCTCCATAGGTTACTTTATTTCGGAAGCGACTGATACTTATGAACACACCACTGTCACAATTTTGGGCAAGCAAAAGTTACACGCTGGATTCAAATTCAAAATGCTAAGACATTTTGTAAACAGTTATTGATTTCAATTTTGAGAGAACAATTCTACAGGGAAGTTTAGTAGGTTTCACCAATGCACTTTTATTTTAGTGGGTGTACACCATTCATGAGACATCCACGCTCAGCGCTTGGTTATACACCTTGTAATTATACGCTAATGACAGAAAAAATATTTTTGAGAACATGGAAATTGAACCTGAATTGGTGGATAAAAACTACAGTATGAAGCTGGTCATGAATCCTGATTCCTCTAAAGGATGGAAATACTTAATACAACTAATAAAAAATCTACTAATTAAATAATCACGTTAGCATGAACTCAGGACCCCCGTCGGTAAAACGATTGTTTGAGGTCCAGTTCATCAGTGCTTTTTCTTTTTAAGCCCTTCCAACTACTGTTGGCCATGTCCCTTAAGCCTATTATTCCTACCCCTGGACTGGAACATACATAAATATACCTTGGTTAAACCAGGTGATAGGCCACCAGTATGTACACCTTATTTGCAGACTAAAGGGCCCAAGTATCTCACTTTGTGAACATGTATCAAGGAAATGTAACAAGCGAATTGGGGTTTTCCAATCGGTTTTCAGGTCTCAACTTGGATAGGGCCAGCCATGGGCGCCTTAGCCAAATCCTTTTTTTTGCCATGCAGCTTTGAGCGCCGGTTTATTAGTTTACGAGAGAAAAGTGTTTTGTCAACTTGTAATATTGCAAATTGCTTGTGCGCGTACGGTATCGAGTTCAGACGCAACGTAAGGTATATCTTTGGAGGTTGAAATGCTATCTTGGATAGAGTTATGAAGGAAGGAAGGGAAGTGAGTTTGTGCATTGATATCAGTTTGCGTATATTTACATTTGTACGCAAAGCAATTATAGTTTTCTGAAGGATTGTCATACATGGACTCATTGTTGAGTTTAATAGCATCGGTGGCTCGATGGTTTGCCTAAATAATTTTATAATGGAGACTTTTTGAGATAATCAGAGAAGTTTTGTCTTGATCATCAAACAATTTTTGTTTTGAGAGCCTAGAAGAGATGTTGAAGTTACCATCCATAATGCCTTTAACTGTCGCGCGGGCTGGGAAATGATTTATAGTAGCAGGTTCGTTCTGGGTATTGTCATTGATGGTATTATGAGAGGAAATCAGATTATTTGAGGCGGTGGCGAAGATAGTATTCTTGTGAGTTATCATTTCTTTGAGCGTGTTATCACATAATATGGCTAAATAGGGCTTAAAGGTTCCCCAACCAAGACAAAGTTCGTCACTAGCAAGGTTCTAATAAGGGTGCTAGATGTACTTATCAGTGAAAGTAAGCGTGATTTGTTCCAGGGTATTACTGGTATGTAAGTTGTATGTGGTGCGGGCTTTTTTTCATTGGTCGGGCGCAGAGCGGAATAGCTTCACCTTGGCTCCACCCCATGCATGGCTGCATGCATGGCTGCATGCATGGCCATCCCCGCCGATCGAGGGGGATAGCTCTGGCTTTTCCTTCGCAGGCGTCACATACTCACATAGCTGAAACTATGCACTGTGAGACGGCGAGTGCTTGCCGCATTGAATAATATTACATGCATGCATACGTTGTATGGCTACATGGGGGGGGAGGCTACATGGCTACATGTGGGGGGGGGGTCTGTGGGGAGGAGCCGTAGGTCCCGGAAGTGACACACACACCAAGCTTCCACCCAGCTCCCCCCTATATATGGCTGCATGGAGTGACGGCGGGTCTAGGGGGGGGGAGGGGGGGGGGGGGGGGGGGGGGAGCTGCAGGTTCCGAAAGTGACACACACACACACCAAGCCCCCCCCCCCCCCCCCCCCCCCCCCCCCCCCCCCCCACACACACACCACCAGGTTGATTTGAATGGCTAGAAGGGTTAGCTGCCTAGAAGCTGCTGCTCGTAGCTGAAAAGAAAAGCACAGAGTGTTAGCAGAAACTTTGTGCTTAGGGACATGCATGCGCCCCTGGTTGCAGTTTTCTCCCTGATGACTACGGTATGCAGCTCGTGATGGCGATGCTTCCCCCACTGACATGTGCTGCCGAAGCTCCTCCGGATCCCAATCAATCCCTAGATACTTCTGCAGGTCGCCATCTTTAAAGTTTTTGAGAACCCACAAGAATCATAATGTCAGCCAATATACAGGGGCTGGACAGACCTTAGAGCGGTGCGGTACAGTCACGTGCACCGTACAGTCAAGCACATCATATTATGTTTGAGGCCGACCGCGCGCGCATATGATGATATGTTATCATAAATCATAATGCTGATCCCTACTCAAGAGTGTACTCCCTCGCGACTGCTGTAAAATAGACCTCGAGCCAATTCCTGTCAAATATCGCATGCAGCGGTGCACACACTGCTATGGCCGACACCCAAGTGTGCTATTATATATGAACACCCCTCTCCTCGTAATCCGGCTGGCCACACCTGGTTTGGAACTTAAATACACAAGCTGTCCTCTACCAAGTGCACTTGCCACGTGGCTCCGAGCTGTCATGATCCAATACGTGAAGCGCTCACTACCACCGGCAAAACAATACTTAAGTACAACATTGTACAGCCTTGGGGTGAAAGAGGCGGGTTATCTTTAACCCAAATATAAATACCTTAACAAAACCAACTTTCTGCTCATTTGCACACACTGAAGGTATGGTCCCCACTTGTACCATGTGCACACAAAGCACTTTGACAGGATGTCGACAAGACAAGTGAATGCAAACCCTTCATGCTTATGGAAGTACCCTTGCTCATCGAGGGTCGTCTTGGGCGCAGGAGGCCATATCATCGGAATGACCATTTGTCAACGTGGGCTTCATCACATATGGGCCTTCAGTAACTCCTAGATCTTGCTCGTCACTGGTACGTCATAGGCAGTCTGGCCATCTTGCAGTGCCTATCAACATGGCAGGCAATCAGGAGGTCTTGATAACTGTTTTGTCAACGGTCTTGCCAGCAAGATCTATTCCTCCCTGCTCCTGCCCGCTGCTCTCCTTGATTGTGGCTGCTTCCTTGTCGGCTGCTTCTGTTATAGTACAGCGTCTATGCCGTACCTTGTGGCACACATATGAAGCTGCTCGTGTCCGCACTGTCCAGTCAGCTAGTGACTGTGACCACGCTAGTCAGTTGTACCGCTGGGGTGCACCCAGGTTAGGTCACACCTAACCTTCCTTGGGATGCCCAGCTACTAATAGACTGCGCATCCTTTTATGCTCTCAACGATGTAAACACTTTATCTATAAAAGCTTCCCTGCTCCTGTCGGCTTCTTCCCTACTCCTGTCCGCTGCTTTCCTAGTGGCTGTTTCCCTGTCGGCTGCCTCCCTGCTCCTGTCAGCTTCTCCCCTACTCCTGTCTGCTGCTTCCCTAGTGGCTGTTTCCCTGTCGGCTGCCTCCCTGCTCCTGTCAGCTTCTTCCCTACTCCTGTTTGCTGCTTCCCTAGTGGCTGTTTCCCTGTCGGCTGCTTCCCTGCTCCTGTCAGCTTCTTCCCTGCTCCTGTCCGCTGCTTCCCTAGTGGCTGTTTCCCTGTCTGCTGCTTCCCTGCTCCTGTCAGCTTCTTCCCTACTCCTGTCCGCTGCTTCCTTAGTGGCTGTTCCCCTGTCGGCTGCCTCCCTGCTCCTGTCAGCTTCTTCCCTACTCCTGTCTGCTGCTTCCCTAGTGGCTGTTTCCCTGTCTGCTGCTTCCCTGCTCCTGTCAGCTTCTTCCCTGCTCCTGTCCGCTGCTTCCCTAGTGGCTGTTTCCCTGTCTGCTGCTTCCCTGCTCCTGTCAGCTTTTTCCCTACTCCTGTCCGCTGCTTCCTTAGTGGCTGTCTCCCTGTCAGCTGCCTTCCTGCTCCTTTCGGCTTCTTCCCTGCTCCAATCGCCCACTTCCCTGTCGGCTTCTCCCCTGTCGGTTGCTTCCCTGTCCGCTGCTTCCCTTGTGGCTGCTTTCCTTGTGGCTGCTTCCCTTGTGGCTACTTCCCTGTCCTCTGCTTCCCTTGTGGCTGCTTTCCTTGTGGCTGCTTCCCTTGTGGCTACTTCCCTAGGGGCTGTCTCCCTGTCAGCTGTTTCTCTGCTCCTATCGCCTACTTCCCTGTCGGCTTCTCCCCTGTTGTCTGCTTCCCTTGTGGCTGCTTCCCTTGTGGGTACTTCCCTAGGGGCTGTCTCCCTGTCAGCTGTTTCTCTGCTCCTATCGCCTACTTCCCTGTCGGCTTCTCCCCTGCCGTCTGCTTCCCTTGTGGCTGCTTCCCTTGTGGCTACTTCCCTAGGGGCTGTCTCCCTGTCAGCTGTTTCTCTGCTCCTATCGCCTACTTCCCTGTCGGCTTCTCCCCTGCCGTCTGCTTCCCTTGTGGCTGCTTCCCTGTCCGCTACCTCCCTTGTGGTTGCTTCCCCCTTGGTTGCTGCCTATAAAGAGAATAGGGCGGGGAATAGGGTTGGGGGAGGGGGGGCAGCCGCTTTCAGATTTTTCTTCTGGTGCAATCTGTTTGAGGTTAAATGTCCGCAGCACTCAGTCTCTGATAAGGTCAAGCATACCTATGACACATCCTTGACGAGACCTTTCCAAATCTTTGCTTGTTTTTGACAAAGAGTAAATATTAAGGCGCCGTCCTCTAGAAGTCGAGGCAACTTGCATAACCTCATTCATTGTATTCAAATTCAAATCAGTCGCATGAAGTGATCTCCATACCGCTTGCAAACCCAGCGCCATCAACGTCTACTACATTCACCATATGCTTTGTGGTGTTTAAGTGCGCTCCAAGCAATGCATGAAGCATCGAGTCGCATCAAGAGGGCAGCAAGCATAGATCAGCCCAGCTTGCCAAGCAACGTAGCAAGGGACTGCCTAGCGGGTTCTTCAAGAGGAAGGCAGTAGGGCCACATGTGCAAGCTCAAGAAGCAGCAACAGTACCAGACGCATCACTGATAGCATGATTAGCCCTGAGTGCAGGTAGCCATCCACAGGTGTGCATACAAATAAGTCCCCTAGGCTTATGCTAGTGAATACCTTGAGCCCAGAAAGCAACTCAAGAAATTTATCTTGCATGCTAACAGATTACCCACAATCAGGACTTGTAAGGGTCAACGTTTTTGAGTACTAGACCCCTGCTGACTGATATATATTGAAGGTCGAACTAGGAGTTTAGCTGGAATGTTCTACATGTCTATTTAGGGATCTACTGATATGAAGCTTTGGTGCTCAGCTCTGAACCTGATACGGCCCATCTATCCGTTATCTATGTGTAGATAGATGACAAGGCCAGTATAACAATCGCACACGAGCAACAACCCTGCAACTTTGTTATCGAAGGAAGATAACAGGGTATTGGTGGTGGTGAATATTGCATACGCTAGTGAAAGTGAGAGAAATGAAGTGTGGGGTGTGGACTGTGGAGTGTGGATGCAAGGGCAAGCTAACTTTGCAACCTATTTAGGCCCTACCTTGACATGGACACATCGGTAAACTGTCTACCTACTGCAGAGCTACTGGGTCTGTGTTTTAATCTGGCCCGGATCTAGCCCCTCCTGATGTTCTATAATGACCTTGATTATTTGAGGTTGGGCGGCCCTTTTAGCCTAACATGCTACCCCTGGACTGTAACATACATACATAGGCTGTACCCAAGCCAGTAGAAGCAGGCCTATGAAAGGGGGCATCCTTCCTAGTATGCTTGACTATGTTGTCAAAACTTTGCTCAAATCCAAATGTAAGACCACAAATCAATTGAGCCCATAGGTATTAGAAACAAACTTTTCATTTCCCCCTGGTCATTGGCACCCTTTTCTACACCCCTACGGCACCCTTCCCACCCATACTGTACCTTATCACGCAGAATATTAAGAAGAATTCCCAAATTTGCAGTGTAGCACCAAAGTGTGGCAGATATACAATGGAACTGCCGAAGATATTAGCAATCCAAGTGCCAACCTAAATCGTCTTCTCCCATGGTAGCACCGTCGGCCAGCAGCTCTCCAGCCAACTCCTTCAACTCGAGCTCCGCGCTCGCTACAGCTTGCCTTAGCTCCTCAGCTTGCTTCATCTTCTCGGGGCTAAGGTCTTTGGCATCCTATCCGTGGAAGGGAGAGCATCTTACGCGTTGTGATTGATCAAGCTATGGTTAGCACCAAAGAGCTCAGCTTGTGAATGAACATGGACAATAATAGTATGATGTTTTGTGTGTCAACTATCACAATAATGAAATGAATGGCAAGGATGGCAATAATGATGGCAAGAGTGACAATTATTGCAACACAAATGCAAAATCATGGCCCAAGTTCTGAAGCGCACACCCACAACAACTCTGTCCGGGCCTGGGAATCTGCATTCTGGTTACACAGGAGTGGTAGCTCTGTATGGGTGTGTGGTGGGGTAAGGTGGGGTGGGGTTTGTGTGGGTGTGTGTGGGGGGGGGGCAAGCACTTTGGGGCACTCCATGAAAAAGTTAATCACAAAGCATGGAAGCACAGCTTGATCCCTAGTGACACACATAGGTCAGGCAATGTCTCACATATTGCCATATTGGACAAACTTCTTGGATGGCCTGGAAAAGTGCTTGCCATGGTGTACTCCGCCAACCCACCCTCTCCCCCAGCCTAGTTAACCAATAGTTTGAACACAAAATCCAACCTACTGCATGGTTTCGGAGAAGGCAATACTGCAGAAGTGTTGTCATGGCAAGATTGTTGTGTACACAACGCTCACTTGTTGGTTGAGGGAGGTGCAAGTCACTCTGATGCATGCCACTCTGTGCGCACCTGCTGGTTCGAGACTATGGAGAGGTCATACACAGCGTGGTCACGGACAGCTTTGACAAGTTCTTGGTTCCACGAGTCCAGATCCTTCTTGTTTTTATCGGCCAGATAGAAACGTTCCACAGCGGTCCTTCAACTTGAGTGTATTTACTTGTCTGCTTAAGAACATACGTTCCAATTTTAGCTAAGACCGGCCCAGCAGTTTTTACAAAGTATCACAACGACCCTGGTTCAGCTAGAGAAACTATTGCCATTCACAGCATACAAGGCACTTAGGGCTTGTCTGGAAGGAAGGTTAAGGGGCTCCAGTCGAGAGATTCCCTAAAAAGAGGTAAGGGCGGAAGGTTTAGAAAGTTTAGAACCCCCACCATACCCCTGCACTCGTACATGCCCACTACTCCACGACACAGTCAGTGGTGTGGGAAAGCTAAAGAGCACCGTTGCCAGTTGCTAAACACCAATTTCCACCAGTCCGTTTGTGAGTAGGCATACCCTTGCCCTGACACATTTTAACTTGCCACCACCCACACACCGATGTGACAATACACCAAGAAATGACTTGAACGCTCACCCAGACATACTGGCTCTCTTCAAGGATGGTCCTCGATTGAGCCTTAGCTTTGTCTGGACAACTAGACAAACCGTGCGCTCAACCAATTTGGTTCCTTTGGTGTTGGCCTTGTGGTGTATACAGGGGTCTGGAAAGGCCACACACAAACTGCAAAAGCCATACGCAACAAGTGACAGCCCTGTAATGTCGTTGGTACCTGCAGCATGATGTACACATGATGGACAATGGTGTCATATTGGTGTGTGGTAATGTTGCGACGTGCGTAGCCGGTGTGCGTAGCGGATGTGGTTAAATGTGTGTATGGGTACAACCCATAGAGGTCGCGTTGTAGCTGTAAGAATTTGATCAGTCAATAAGACATGTTAGGTTTGTTCTTGGCTTTTTCCCCAAGGAGGTGCGCATGTGAGAAGTCCCTGTTTAAGTGGTGTTAGTTGTGTATTGGCCCGGCCATGGTGGTTAGTGCAGCAGGTGTGTGGAGGTGGTATTGAACGTGTTTCTATCGATCCAGCATACAATGGAGGCGGGCTGTAAATATGTTTGTATGCATGATCGGTTATAGTCAAGTCTTATAGTGGTTGTGAAACATCGGGTGTGCCATGGTGTGTGGTAGTGAGTGTACATAAATGTATATTCCACCAAAACGTTGGTTTATGCAGCGGAGTGTTGAAGTTGTGTGTAGTAATCAAACAGTGTGGTTGCGACGCGGTGTGTTACTACATGCACCGGCAATTGCGCCCTAGGGCTCCTCAGCTCAGCACCGCGGTACTCGGCAATGGCTAGTGTAGCAAATCATCACGGTAGCACTCAGCACTATGGTTTTGTGACATAATGCATTTGGTCTGTATTGTCCTCGTTGTGCACAATAGCCAGGCAACACACATCAAGGGTGTTGCTTTTGCGTTTGGCATGAT
>JAJSRW010000418.1:0-53715 GCA_022414725.1 Microglena sp. YARC | reverse complement strand
GGGAGAGATACTGCCAGGTGCTGAGCGTGTTGGTCAGGAGTGTGAGGCACCAACCCCACCACCACACAACACCACACTACAAAAAGCACCACACACCAACACGTCTGGACCACACCACTTACACACAGCACCCCTACAACACACACACACCACACACAGCCGTCAAGCCACAGCCTACACTAACGTTGTTGACTGACGCACTCATGCACTATAGTGTTGCTGTGGGAAGTGTGTTGGCAGGAGTGTGAGCCCCCACACAGCACACACACCACCTACACACACAACACTCACGCTAAACACACCACCACACAATATACCTCCCATTACCATGCCAGGTGCTGAGTTGTGTTGGTCAGGAGTGTGAGCCCTCCCACACTACCAAACCAACACACATCTACAACACCACACCACCCATACTCCCAGTTAACATGCACAGGTGGCTGAAGCGGTTGGTCAGGAGTTTTGATGCCCACACCACACACCAGCACAACCCAAACCACAACACACACACTTACACACACACCGACCACACATACTCCCATTACAACACAACACCTTGCAGAGGTGCTGAAGCGTGTTGGTCGGGGTTTTGAGCCCCTACCGCACACAGACCACAAACACACACAACCACCTACACACACACAACAACCCACCCCATACCTCCATTACAGCCATGCACAGGTGCTGAAGCGTGTTGGTAGGAGTGTGAGCCCCCCCCTAACACCACCACCCTACACCACCAACACACACACACACTACACACACACACGAACCACACATACTCCAGTTACACCATGCACAGGTGCTTGAAGCGTGTGGTATCGGAGAGTGTGAGCCCCCCCGACCACCACCACCAGCCACGGCACACACACACACACCACTACACAATCACTCAACACTTCACCATACCCCATTACCTATGCCACGGTGATGAAGCGTGTTGGTCATGAGTGGTAGCGCCCCCCCCAAAACACCACGACCAACACACACACCACTACACACTGCACCACCTCCACCACCACGCATACTCCATTACCGCATGCACAGGTGCTGCAATGCGTGTTGGGTAGGACGTGGTGAGCCGCCTCAACACACCACACACAACACACACACTACACAACCCGACCACACCACCCATACCTCCCATTACAATCCAATGCACAGGTGCTGAACGCGTGTGTGGTTCAGGAGTGCTGAGCCCACACAACCACACAGACCACACAACAGTACCACTAGCCAACACACGACCCACACCTCACCACCGAACTGTCCACAGCCAAGCCACCACTCCCATACCTCCATTACACATGCCAGGTGCTGCGCGTGTTGGTCAGGAGTGTGAGCCACCACCACCACACTACGACAAACCCAACACCACAACATAGCACACACCAACACAACACCTACACACACACACTGACCCCAGCACCACCGTCCACACCACAGCACACACCCATGACTCCCATTTACACAGCAACAGGTGCTGAGTGTGTTGGTCAGGAGTGTGAGCAGCCCCCACGCCAAAAACTCACCGTACGAACACCAGTGGACCACCGGTGAGAACCACAAAACAGCACCAAACTCGGGGTATGTCGATTATACTGTGTTGCCCTTCAGAACATGGCAGACAGGTGGCTGAAGTGTGTTGGTCAAGGGTGTGAGCCCCCCCCAAGCCACACCACACACCACACAGAGATACACACCCATCTACACACACACACCACCCCCACCATGACTCCATTACACCATGCACAGGTGCTGAATTGCGTGTTGGTCAGGAGTTTGAGCCCACCACACCACCACAACCACACCACACAGAACCACACACTACGGTACACACACACACCACACACCAATACTCATTACACCTTGCACGGTCCTGAAGCGTGTTGGGTCGGTGGTTTGAGGCCCCCCTCCCCCTACCGACACCACCCAAAAACCACACCCCACTACACACCACAGCACCCACCCATTTTACTCCCAGTTAACATGCCCAGGTGATGAGATGCGTGTTTGGTCAGGAGTGTGAGCCCCCTCCCCCCCCCTACCACACACAAGACCACCCACTACCACACCACATAAACGCAACACACCACCACACATACCTCCCATTACACATGACAGGTGTGAAGGAGTGTTGGTCGGGAGTGTGAGCCCCACCACCACCACACACCACACACACACACACACACTACACACAATCACCACACCACCATACTCCATTACAGCATGCACGTGCTGAGCGTGTTGGTCATTGAGTGTGAGCCCCCCCCCCCCCCACACACCACACTCACACACCAACAGCCACCACTACACAACCACCACACCCCACACCCACTACCGTCCATTACAACATGCACAGGTGCTGAAGCGTGGTTGGTCAGGAGTGTGAGCCCAGCGACACCACCCACCAACACACACACACACTTAACACACACACACACCTCACCACAATCCCATACCTTCATTAACACCATGACAGGTGCTGAGCGTGTATGGTCATAGGAGTGTGAGCCACCACCACCACAAACCACACACACACACAACCACGTACACACCCCACCACACGACCATACTCCATTACACATGCACAGGTGCTGAAGCGTTTGGTCAGGATGTGAGCCCAACGACCCCACCAACACAACAAACACACACACTAGCAACAGCACACGCCCCACACTCACACAATGTCCACAGCCAAGCCCACACCACCATACCTCCGTTACGGGACAGATGCACGGTTGGCTGAAGCGTGTTGGTCAGGGAGTGTTGAGCCGCGCCCCTCCCCCACCACCCACATCACCAACACCACAGCCCACCTACACACACCAACACACCACCACACCACATATCCCATGTCAGCCATGCACAGGTGCTGAAGCGTGTTGGTCAGGAATGTAGAAAGCCCCCGCCCACCACCCACACCACCATCCACAACACCACTACACACACACACACCACACCACTACTCCATTCATCCATGCACAGGTGCTGAGCGGTTGGGTCAGGAGTGTGAGGCCCCACCAGCACACACACCATCACACACACACACACCTAAACACACACCACCCACCACACACTGTCCACTTAGCCAAGCCAACCCACCCCATACCTCCATTACCGATGCACAGGTGCTGAAGCGTGTTGGTAGGAGTGTGAGCCCCCAACACGACGCACAACCACCAAAAACAAACCACCTAACTACACACACACACCACCCACACACTGTCACCCCAGCCACACACCATAACCCATTACAACCATGCCACGGTGCTGAAGCCGTGTTGGTCAGGGAAGTGTGAGCCCCCGCAGCACCACCACCCCACCACCACCAACCACAACACACACACACTCACCTTACCACACACGCCGTTACCACCACCCACACCACCACCCA
Source organism: Microglena sp. YARC (assembly GCA_022414725.1). Classification (NCBI taxonomy): domain Eukaryota; kingdom Viridiplantae; phylum Chlorophyta; class Chlorophyceae; order Chlamydomonadales; family Chlamydomonadaceae; genus Microglena; species Microglena sp. YARC. The sequence goes on along the minus strand of JAJSRW010000418.1, from coordinate 50,318 downwards.
TACCTCCATTACACCATGCACAGGTGCGCTGAACAGCGTGTTGGTTCGAGTGGTGAGCCCCCCCCCCACCACCACCCACCACCACCACAAAACATCAACACTACACACCACACCACCTTACACAGCAAACCAACACACCACCCACCACCCACCGCCACAGCACACACCATACCCCCCATTACACCATGCACACCCGAGGTGGCTGAGCGTGTTGGTCAGGAGTGTGAGCCCGCCAACCAACCCCCCCCCGGCCCGCCACCACCACCACCACCCACCACACACCACCTACCCACCTACACACCACACCCACCCACACCCACCTACCACTTGTCCACAGCCCACAGCCCCACCCCACCCCTACTCACCTCCCATTACCACATTGCAACAGGTGCTCGACACCGCGTGTTGGTCAGGAGTCGAGCCCCTCCCCCACACCACAGCACACAACACCACACCCACCTCCACCACCACACAACACACACCCACCCACCATACATACTCCCATTCCACATGCCACCAGGTTGCTGAAGCGTGTTGGTCAGGAGTGTGAGCCCCACCACTAACACAACACACCCACTACGCAAACCACACACACAGTCATACTCGCATCATGCCAAAGGTCCTGAAGCGTGTTGGTCAGGAGTTTGCCCCCACCACAACCACAACAGCAACGCCCCCACCAGCTCCACACACCCCACCACCACCCGCACCGCCCACCTCGCTTCACAGGCACACGCACCACCCACCCATACCCTCCCACTTACACCATCGCACAGGTGCCTGAAGCGTGACCTTGGTCAGGCAGTGTGAGCCCACCCCCCCCCACACCACCCACGCCACAGCCACCACCACCACCTTACCCCACCAACCACCCCACCCACCACCACCCACCACACACACGCACACCATCAGCACACACCACCCAACCACCACCCACAACCACCTACCGACACCACACCACACACACCCATCATCTCCCAGTAAACATGCAACATCGAAGCGCCTGTCTCGGTCCCAGGACACACACCACTGCACGCATAATCCCATACTCCCCATTACACACCATGCACAGCAGGTGCTGAAGCGTGTTGGTCAGGAGTGTGAGCCCCCCCCACCACCTTACCACAGCACCCCCACCACTACACACACACACCACACACACACCACATCACACACACACCAACCAACCCATACCTCCCATTACACATGCACCAGGTGCTGAAGCGAGTTGGGTCAGGAGTGTGAGCCCCCCCGCCCCCCCCTAACCACACACCACCACCACCACCACCACCCCCCCACAATACCTACACACACACTACACAAGCACACCACACCACCCACCCATACTCCCATTACACCATGCCACAGGTGCTGAAGCGCGTGTTTCAGAGTGGTGAGCCACCACCACCACCACCACCACACCACCACACACACACAGCCCCAACAACCCAACCTACCTACATCACACACACACACACACACACACCACCCACTCACCACCCATAACCTCCCATTACACCATGGGCACCGCAGGTGCTGAAGCGTCGTTGGTCAGGAGTGTGAGCCCCGACCACCACACCACCTACACACACACACTCACACACACACACGACACCACACACACTCACAGCCACACACCCACGAGCCTACCACGCACCCCATACCTCCCATTACCACCATGCCAACAGGTGCTGAGCGGTGTTGGTCAGCGAGTGTGAGCCCCCACCCACCCCACCCCACCACCACCACACCACCACAACACACCCCACACACCACTACACACACACACACCCACCACCACCCATACCTCCCATTACACCATGCACAGGTGCTGAAGCGTGTTGGTCAGGAGTGTGAGCCCCCCCCACACCAACCACGCACCAACCCACACCACGCCCACCTACCACACACACACGCACACACCACAGCGACCACCACCCACCACCAACCCATACTCCCATTACACCATGCAGCAGGGTGCTGAGCGTGTTTTGGTCAGGAGTGTGAGCCGCCCCCCCCCACCACCATCCACCAGCCACCCACACACATTTTACGCCACTCACCTTACACACACACATCCACCCCCACCACTCTGTCTCACAGCCCACAAGCCCACCACTCACCCATAACCTCCCATTTACACCATGCACAGGTGCTGAAGCGTGTTTGATCAGGAGTGTGCAGCCCGCCCGCGCACCACGCACCACCACACCACCACACACAGCACACAACACACCACACACCACACGCACCTACACCATGTCTGTTCACAGCCACGGCCACACACCACATACCTCGCCATTTACACACAATGCACAAGGTGCTGAAGCGTGTTGGTCAGGAGTGTGAGCCCCCCCACCACCCCACCACACCACACTCACAACCCACACCAGGTCACGCACCGCTCACCACCACATACCTGCCCATTACCACACCACACAGAACCTGCCCCACACCCTCATACTCCCATTTACAACAATGCACAGGTGCTGAAGCGGTTGGTCAGGAGTGTGGAGCCCCCCGCCCCCCTTACAGCCCATTACACATGCCAGGGGTGCTGAAGCGGCTGTTTGGTCCGCCACCCCACCCACTGCCCCACCAGCACCCACCCACAAACCGACCTACACAACAACCACCCACCACCATTACCCATCAACCTCCCATTAACAAGTGGCTCCGGAATGCATACAGGTGCAAGCCAGGAGTGTGAGCCCCCGCACCAGCCGCGGTTCCACACCACGCATGCACAGTGCTGAAGCGTGCTTTGGTCCAGCAGAGTGTGAGCCCAGCTACCCGTCACCACACCACCCATACACAGCACACACACCACCACCTACTCCATTACAGCCATGAACAGGTGCTGAAGCGTGTTGGTCAGGAGTGTGAGCCCCCCCCCCTACAACACCACCACCAACACCACCAACACACCCACTACACCACACACACACACCACCACTCTCATACCTCCATTGATTACGCCATCATGCACAGGTGTGACGGTGTTGGTCAGGAGGGTGTGAGCCCCACACCACCACCTACCAACACACCACCAACAACACAACACTACTTACACCATCACACCCACCACCCCCACCATATCCCACCGCCCCACGCATACCACCATTACACTGACCCTCCACTTACATGGCCATGGCAGGTGCTCAGGTGCTGAGCGTGTTGGGTCAGGGAGTGTGAGCCCCCCCTACCACCCCCACAACCACTCACCACCACACCACACACACCACCACCCCCTACACCACTTGTCCACCACCCTACACATTAACCAAATGCACAGGTGCTGAAGCGTGTTGTCAGGAGTGGTGAGCCCCCCCCTCCACCACACAACGACCCCACACAACACACACACAGGACACACACCACACACCCACCACCCCATCGACTCCATTACACCATGCACAGGTCTGAGCGTGTTGGTCAGGAGTGTGAGCCCCCCCACCACCCACCACACACCACACACCACACCCACACAACACACCACCACACACACACACCCCACCACCAACCCATACCTCCCATTACATCCGCATGCACAGGTGCTGAAGGCGTGTTGGTCAGGAGTGTGAGCCCCCCACCACCACCACACACCACCACACACCACACATCACCTACAAAACACACCTACACACACACACCACCCACCCATTGTCCACCCCAGCCACACCACGTATATCTCCCCACCATGCACACAGCACCACCCACCACCTACACCACCCGCACCACCACCACATCACACACAGCGTGTTGGTCGGAGTGTGAGCCCCCCCACACCACCAACATACACACAGCCATTACATACCTCCATGCACAGGTGCTGAAGCGTGTTGGTCAGGAGTGTGAGCCCCCCCCACCCCACCAAACAACACCAACCTAACATCGCTCCACCACCACCACATAACACCACCATTACACGGCATGCACACCGTTCCCATCTGGTGGAGTGTGAGCCCCCCCCACCACCACACCCATACCACCACACACCCATTACAGCCACACAACACATGGCCACACCCACCATACTCATTACAGCAGACAGGTGCTGAAGCGTGTTGGTCAGGCCCCCCCCCACCACACCACCACCACCACAACACAGCGCAACCACCTACACGACCCACCACCACCACCACCACCGTCCACAAGCCCACAGAGCATACTCCATTACACCCCTAAGCCAGGAGATGTGAGCCCCCCCCAACCACCAAACCACCCCACCAGCAACACACACACCACACACCACCACACCACCCACCACCGTCCACACACAGCACACTACCTTCCATTACCCTCCACACGCAAGGTGTGAGGTGCTGAGCGTGTTGGCTTCAGGAGTGTGAGCCCCCCAGCACCCACCACCCACCACCACAACACCCACTACCACACAACACACCACCCCACCACCGCGTCCCAAGCAAGCCCCAACCCACCACCACCCATACCTCCCATTACACCATGCACAGGTGCTGAAGCGTGTTGGTCAGGAGTGTGAGGCACATGGCATTGTGTACTGGACTGCAGCTCAAGCAGGCGGGAAAGGACTGCATGAGGTGGGTGTGGGGGAAAATGTATTGTGTGGTGGTGGTGGTGGTGGTGTGTGGGTGAGCAGTGGTTGTGGTGGTGGTGATGTGTCGGTGTGTGGGGGGAAATAATTTTGTGTTTGGTGTGGTGGTGTGTGTTGTGGTGGTGGGTGGTGGGGAAAAAATGGTTAGAGTGAACATCTTTGGTGTGCATTCTGTACTGGACTGCAGCTTAAGTTCGGGGGAAAGGACTGCATGAGGTGGGTGAGGGGGTAGATGTTTTGTGTGTGGTGGTGGTGTGTGGTGTGTTTGGTGGTGGTGTGTGTGTGGTGGTTGTGGTGGTGAACCGCGATGGTTTATAGTGAACATCTTTGGTGTGCATTGTGAACTGGATTGTAGCTCAAGCTGGGGGGAATGGCATGTATGAGGTGTGTTGGGGGGGGAATGTATTGTGTGCCTGGTGGTGGTGGTGGTGGTGGTAGTGGTGGTGAACCGAAATGGTTTATAGTGAACTTCTTTGGTGTGCATTGTGAACTGGACTGTAGCTCAAGCTGGGGGCAAAGGACTGCATTAGGTGTGTGTGGGGGGGATGTATTGTGTTTGGTGGTGTTTGTGGTGGTGGTGGTGGTGGTGAACATCTTTGGTGTGCATTGTGAACTGGATTGTAGCTCAAGCTGGGGGAAAAGGACTGCATGAGGTGGGTGTGGGGGGAATGTATTGTGTTTGGTGGTGTTGGTGTTGGTGGTGATGTGTGGCGGCGGTGAAACAAGATGGTTTAGAGTGAACATGTTTTTTTGGTGCGCCATTGTGAACTGGACTACAGCCCAAGCTGGGGGGGAAGGACTGCATGAGGTGGGTGTGGGGGGAAATGTATTGTGTCTGGTGGTGGTGTGAAGTTGTTGTTGGTGGTGGTGGTTAGAATTTGTAGGTGATGGAGTGAAGGTGGTGGTGGTGGTTAGAACTTGTAGGTGATGGAGTGAAGGTGGTGGTGGTGGTTAGAATTTGTAGGTGATGGAGTGAAGGTGGTGGTGGTGGTTAGAATTTGTAGGTGATGGAGTGAAGGTGGTGGTGGACGTTTGAAGTTGGTGGTGCTGGTGTAAAGGTGGTGCTGGAGGTGTGAAGTTGTTGGCGGTCACATCCACATCCACATGCACACACGCACACACACACACATGAATGCAATTGTGCACATACACATACACACCCACACCATTTACCCCACCCGCCACCCTTCCTCCCGCACCCCACCCCACCCCACCCACCCACACCCTCTACCCTGCAGGTCCGCGTCCGAATTCCATCCGTACCTTGGGAGGCAGGTTTAGCTCAGGTTCAATTTACAAGCTACTCACGTCCCACACACACACATCCACATGCATACCCACCCACCCCAGCCACCCCACCCCACCCCCACCCCCTCTCTCTCTACCCCCTGCAGGTCCGCCGTCCGTATTCCATCCGTACCTTGGGAGGCAGAAAGGTTGTGGGAGGCAGGATTGGGTCAGGTTCAATGAGAGACCAGCTGGAGCAGTGCTCAACACAGGGTAGCCTGAACCAAGGTAAGGTGGACAGCACACCACACATCACACGTAATTTATTATCCCTTTTTTTCTTCTTGTGACTTCTCATTTGTTAGCTTTTCTTACCTCCGCACTGGCAAGTGGTTGAGATCTGGGTCCTGTCTAGGGGGTTTAATACCTACGCCACCAAAACGGTGGTTGGGAGTTTGGTTTTGTTTTGTCCTCGACACACCCCCTGATGTAATGGTTTTTTTTTGCTTTGTGGGTGCTTTTTCTTTTTTGTTTAAAGCAAGAGTCTCATACACCCCTCCTCGCGGTGTCAAGTAGACTTTAACATGTAATGTAACCACACACACACACCACACACACACGAACACACACACCACACACAACACACACCACACACGCACACACGCACAACACACCACACGCAACCACACACACACACACACATATAGCACACACAGAGTAGGCACGGCCAGCTGAAGCAGTGCTCAACACAGGGTTGCTTGAAGAGGAAGGTAATTTGTCACCACATCCACACACAAACACTGCACAGCACCGGCACCACACAGCACACACCACGCCAAACCCCAACCAACGCACTACAACAAACCACAACACAACACACCGCGCAGCACACGGGGCGGCCCCACACTTGGAAGCTTGACAGATAAGCTGTCACAGCACCACACACACCCAACACCACACATACACCACACACACACACCACACATAAACCACACACACCACACTTGGAAGCTTGGCAAAGGTAGGGTTGTCGCACACCACACCACACACCACACCACACATACACACACACACACACACAACCCATAGGGAAACACAACCCGCATTCATATCCACACCACACCACACACACACCACACTCCAATAAACACACACCACTACACCCACACACACAGGGAAGCTTGAACAAGGTAAGTTGACTCTCTCGTACATGTGGTACCCGCCTTCATCGTGGCCCGACCTTACTCCACTGGCTTCTATCATGCAAGCAGCCGCTACTGCCTCACCCAAACCCACACACACACCCTCACCTGGATTCTCACCACACCACAGCCACACCCACCATCAGGATCACGGGGGAGGTATTCCCGCCTTCATCGTGGCCGACCTCCACCTCTCACTGGCTTGCAATCATGCAAAGCAGCCGCTACCGCCCCACTCACCGCCCACATCCACACTCACACCACACCCATCACCCCACCACTCAGGATCGCGGGGGAGGTATGCCCGCCTTCATCGTGGCCGACCTCCACTCCACTGCTGCAATCATGCAAGCAGCTGCTACCGCTTCTCCCGATTCCTTCTTCCATAGCAGCAAGCTTCTGCTGTACTTCGATGAGCCTAATATGGGAATCCACTTGGACAAGGACGTGGAATCAGTGGTGTGCTCAATCATGATGCATGCACCCATCACCACTGTGCTTGCATCTGCTACTCTGGGATCATGGGACGAGCTCCGCCTGGTGGAAGGACAGGTCAGCCAGCAACACGTACAATCATCACGCAGGTGGGTAGGGTGGTTGGGGAGGAGTTGTTTTGGTGAGTAGTACGTGTGCTCTTATATGATGCATGCACCCATCACCACTGTGCTTGCATCTGCTACTCTGGGATCATGGGACGAGCTCCCGCCCTGGTGGAAGGGACAGGGTCAGCCAGCAACACGTACAATCATCACGCAGGTGGGTAGGTTGGTTGGGGAGGAGTTGTTTTGGTGAGTAGTACGTGTGCTCTATTATGATGCATGCACCCATCACCACAGTGTTGGCATCGGCTACGTTGGGATCTTGGGACGAGCTCCCGCCCTGGTGGAAGGGACAGGGTCAGCCAGCAACACGTACGATTATCACGCAGGTGGGTGGGGTGGTAGGGGAGAATTTTTTTTGGTGATAAGGACGCGGAAGCGGTGGTGTGTTCCATCTTGATGCATGCACCCATCATGACAGTGTTGGAATTGGCTACCTTGAGCTCTTTGGACGAGCTCCCGCCCTGGCGTAAGGGAGAGGGTCAGCCAGCAACACGTACGATCACCAGTCAGGTGGGTAGGGTGGTTGGGGAGGAGTTGTTTTGGTGAGTAGTACGTGTGCTCTATTATGATGCATGCACCTATCACCACAGTGTTGGCATCGGCTACGTTGGGATCTTGGGACGAGCTCCCGCCCTGGTGGAAGGGACAGGGTCAGCCAGCAACACGTACGATCATCACGCAGGTGGGTGGGGTGGTTGGGAAGAATTTGTTTTGGTGATAAGGACGTAGAAGTGGTGGTGTGTTCCATCTTGATGCATGCACCTATCACCACAGTGTTGGAATTGGCTACTTAGGGCTCTTTGGACGAGCTCCCGCCCTGGCGTAAGGGTTAGGGTCAGCCAGCAACACGTACGATCATCACGCAGGTGGGTGGGGTGGTTCAGGAGGAATCGTTTTGGTGATAAGGACGTGGAAGCGGTGGGGTGCTCCATTTTGATGCATGCACCCATCACCACAGTGTTGGCATTGGCTATGTTGGGATCTTGGGACGAGCTCCCGCCCTGGTGGAAGGGACAGGGTCAGCCAGCAACACGTACGATCATCACTCAGGTGGGTGGGGTGGATTGGGAGGATTTCTGGTGATAAGGGCGGGGAAGCCGTGGTGTGCTCCATCTTGATGCATGCACCCATCACGACAGTGTTGGAATTGGCTACTTTGGGCTCTTTGGACGAGCTCCCGCCCTGGCGTAAGGGAAAGGGTCAGCCAGCAACACGTACGATCATCACGCAGGTGGGTAGGGTGGTTGGGGAGGAGTTGTTTTGGTGAGTAGTACGTGTGCTCTATTATGATGCATGCACCCATCACCACAGTGTTGGCATCGGCTACATTGGGATCATGGGACGAGCTCCCCCCCTGGTGGAAGGGACAGGGGCAGCCAGCAACACGTACGATCATCACTCAGGTGGTTGGGGTGGTTCAGGAGGATTGTTTCTGTTAAACGGGGTGGGATGGTTAAGGATCGATGGGGTTGAGTGAAGTGGGCGTGATCGTGTGTGTGCGGTGTGGTGGTGTGTGTGGTGGTGGTAGTGGTGGGGGTGGGAGGGGGTCTTAGGACGAGCCCCCGCCCTGGTGGATGGAACAGAGGCAGCCAGCAACACAACCAGACAAATACCAACCAACCAACCAACCAGACAAATACATGTATGAAGTGGACAAAAAGCAAGCCACCAACCAACCAAACAGCCAACCAAACAAACAACCAAATAACTAAACAACCAAACAAACAAACAATCAAACAAACAGCCAAACAAACAAACAAACAAACAAACAAACAGCCAACCAAACAGCCAAACAACTAACCAAACAAACAGCTCAACCAAAAACAAAAACAACCAAACAAACAAACAGCCAAACAACCTAACTAACTAACCGACCGACCAACCAAACAACCAAACAACCAAACAACCAACCAATTAGTTAATTATGTAATGTATTATTATTCTTAATTTTTTTTTTTTTGCAGGAGCCTTACTGCCTGCCCATGCCCAACAAGCCAACCAGACAACAAATAACAAACAACAATCCAACCAACCAACCAATTAATGTTGGCAGGAGCCTTACAGCCTGCCCCATGTCCAAAACATGCCAACCAGGCAACACCAACCAAACCAACAACTATCCAACCAGCAACAATATAATCAATTGATTCATTAATGTATTTATTATCAATAACCGATCAATCAACCAACCAATTAATATTGCAGGAGCCCTACAGCCTGCCATGTCCAACGCCAACCCAGGCAAACCAACCAACCAACAATAATATAATCAATTAATTAATTATCAATAACCGATCAACCAACCAACCAATTCATATTGCAGGAGCCCTACAGCCTGCCCATGTCTAAGCTACCAACCAACCATCCACCAACCAACAAAAAACAACCAACCAACCAACCAATTCATACTGCAGGAGCCCTACAGCCTGCCCATGTCCAAGCTGTGCGTGCTGGACAAGAACAAGGGCCAGCTAGCGCCTGTGAACGCCCTCCAGCTGTTCCAGTCCTCCAAGGAGTTTGTGCAGGTCCTTGGGCAAAGCCCCCGTCTGAGGGTCCTCCTCATGCGACACTTCTCCCCTGCCCAAGCCAACGAAATCGTCGGCCTCAGGCCCGAATCTGTGGAGACTGACCCCACGCCAACCAGCCGCGAGTCTGAAGGTGGTGAAGCTGTAGAAGCTGGTGGGGACGAGTGGCTCTCGACCATTTTGGGGCAAGATATGGCGAGTCTGAGGGAGGGTTTGTTAGAGTCTGAGTTGAGTTCGCTATCGTCAGAGACCTTCTACCAGCTTCGGGACCAGGCTTGGGCGGAGCCCCCCAAGCACTGCCCCAGCATGCGCGATGTGATCTCGCAAAAGGGCGTGACGCTGATCGCCACTCTGGACCCCCGCCAGCTGGCGTTCGAGGTAGCGGGCAAGTGGTCGGATGAGGTGCGCTGGTCTGAGACCGCGCATGACATCAAGGCAAAGATCAGCGCGGCAAAGCAAAAGCAGATGACAGCTGCAAAAGAGAGCCGGAGAACTCAGAAGAAGGGTGACGACGATGCTTCCCCTGCCATGGCTTCGGAGGGCAATGCAGTGGTGACCTTGCGGACAGGTGTGTTGGGGTGTGAGTGGGGGTGGGGGGGGGGCAAAAGCAGATGACAGCGGTGAAAGAAAGCCGGAGAACTCAGAAGAAGGGTGACGACGATGCTTCCCCTGCCATGGCTTTCGGAGGGCAATGCAGTGGTGACCTTGCGGACAGGTGTGTGTGGGGGTGAGTGGGGGTGTGGTGTGTGGGAGGGTGGGGGGGGCAAAAGCAGATGACAGCGGTGAAAGAAAGCCGGAGAACTCAGAAGAAGGGTGATGACGATGCTTCGCCTGCCATGGCTTCGAAGGGCAATGCAGTGGTGACCTTGCAGACAGGTGTGTGTGGGGGTGGGGTTTGTGGGGGGGTGGGGGGGGCAAAAGCAGATGACAGCGGTGAAAAGAGAGCCGGAGAACTCAGAAGAAGGGTGACGATGATGCTTCGCCTGCCATGGCTTCGGAGGGCAATGCAGTGGTGACCTTGCAGACAGGTGTATGTGGGGGTGGGGTGTGTGTGTGTGTGGGGGGGGGCAAAAGCAGATGGACAGCGGTGAAAAGAGAGCCGGAGAACTCAGAAGAAGGGTGATGACGATGCTTCGCCTGCCATGGCTTCGGAGGGCAATGCAGTGGTGACCTTGCGGACAGGTGTGTGGGGTGTGAGCGTGTGTGGGGTGGGTGGGTGGGTGGGGGGGGGGGGGGGAGGCAGATGACAGCGGTCAAAGAGAGCCGGAGAACTCAGAAGAAAGGGTGATGACGATGTTTCGCCTGTGTTGGGGTGTGAGTGGGTGGGTTTTCGGGTTTATGCTTTGATAAGAATGCCTTGAATCCTGCTAACCCACAGCACCTGATAGGCCTGGGTGTGTGTGGGGGGGGGGGGGGGGGGTATGTGTGTGTGTCAAGGGTGTGTGTGTGTGGTGGTAGGCGTGTGTTCATGGTAGGCCTGGGTGGGTGTGCATTGATTCCTGCTAACCACATCACCCTTACATTACCTGACAGGCCTGTGGGTAGATCTGGAAGACGCCAAGGACACTGACATCGACATTCTGGTTATGCTGGCTAGAGGTGTGGCGTACGCTTGCTGCACTGGCACAGAGGCTCTGGTCAAGCGCTTGTACCAGCAGGTGATTTTTAGAACAAGAATAAATAATAATATGAACACGTGAATATATATACATACACATATACATATATATACACATATACATACACACATATATATACATATACATATACGTATATATGTGGCGTACGCTTGCTGCACTGGCACAGAGGCTCTCGTCAAGCGCCTTTACCAGCAGGTAATTGTTGTTCGAAGAATGCATAAAAATATGGACAGCTGGATATAATAGCATTTGTGTGTGTGTGTGTGGCGTACGCTTGCTGCACTGGCACAGAGGCTCTCGTCAAGCGCCTGTACCAGCAGGTAATTGTGTATTGAAGAATGCATAATAATATGGTCAGCTGAATATAATAGCATATGTGTATACGAGGGGGGGGGGGGGGGTGGGGGGGGGGGGGCAAGATAAAAGCTGCCGTACCGCATCTTCGCTTTGGATAGAGCTTATCCTCAAACTAAACAAGAAAGTTTTTTTTAGCCAAAAATAAAGTTGTACAAAGGTTAGAGGGTTCCTTACTTCGATCAATCACGTTTGAGCAACCTTCCGAAAGAATTTAAGAGCATAACTGGATTTGGGCACGAAAAAGATCTTTCGAATGACCCCCATTTTAGGGGGGGTAGGGTGAGGTAATCGGGTTTTAGGATGGTGGTGGTGTGTGTGTGTGTGGGGGGGGGTAATCAACTTTTCCCAAACTTTATTTCCCCCCTCTTTTTGTATGAAACTTCCACAATTCCAACTCCCATCTGAATTGGACACCATATTGAACATGCGGTCCAAAATCTGTCTTTCTGCCCCCCCCCCTGTGTGTATATATATGTATGGCGTACACTTGCTGCACTGGCACAGAGGTTCTTGTCAAGCGCTTGAACAAGCAAGTGAGGAAATAAATAAATATATACACAATATGTAATCAATAATATTATATTACTAATAATAAATAAAACAAAAAAACAGCTCTTGGGGAGAATGTGGCTCCCGTGTAATGCACAGGCGCGCACAACCTCTATCACCATCTCCCTTCCCCCTCTCATCCCCACCCCAGCCCTACCCTTCACAAACACACACCGCACACACACACCACACATACACCACCACACAAACACCACACAACACCATGCAGACACTCTACCACACGCACCATCACACGCACACTTTACCACACACACACCACCACCACACACACAGCACCACACACATACACACTCATATACACACACATAAAACTGAACCCTCAAAGACTACAATGCAGCCCCCCCCCCCTCCCCCCCCCCCCCCCCCCCCCCCCCCCCCCCCCCCCCCGCACACACACACACTGACCCCACCACACCACACACACACTGACACCACACTGACGCCACCGCACCCCACTTACATACCACCCACACACATACGCACAGTGACACCACACTGGCACCACCACACCCCACTTCTACAGGCCCTCCTGTACGTACAAGAGAAAACTAGCAGCCACCCCCCCATCACCACCACACACACAGACCACACCCACCACACCCCACTTCTGCAGGCCCTCCTCTACGTCCCAGAGGAGGCTAGCAGCCAACCCCCATCACCACCACACACATTCCACCCCACCCCACACACACTGACCCCACCCCACCCCACCCCACTTCTACAGGGCCCTCCTCTACGTCCCAGAGAAGGCCAGCAGCCAACCCCCCATCAGCGTCCTCGTTGTGGACTACTCCTCCGTCTATGGTACCGACTGCCCAGCTGTGGACGTCATCATCATGTGCGAGGATCTAGGGGCACACATGAGCTGGGAAGACCACCAGCAATTCATTGGACGTCTCAGGCGAGACGGCACATGCATCTACCCCTCCCTGAAGATGCTGCGATGGGCCACAGTGCGCAGTGTGTCTGAAGCTGTTGACGATGAGACAGAGACGAAGCTATTCCGCTCCGTGTCGAACGAGTTGCAGAAGGTGGGTGCCAGTGGAGGTTGGGGTAGAGGGGGATGTGGTAAAGGGATGCGTCAAGTGAAAAGCATACTGCCGACGCCAAGGCTGTCGAAGCTAATGAGATGATTGGAGCCTGAAAACGTTGTCTGTCCGTACTAACTGACTAACTGACTAACTGACTAACTAACACTTTTCAGGGACAACATCCCTGTTTCATTTCATATCAGGCTCTGCTGTGTCGTTTGAACAGCGAAACTGCCGACGCCAAGGCCGTCGAAGCCTAGATGATCGAGATTGCCAAGTCTTGCTCTGTCGGCAAGACCACTGGCCGTGCGGAGATCGCTTGCACAGTCCTCACTTCAGGCCTTTGCAGCCTAACTAACTTCATTTCATTTATTATCACTCCGTACTAACTAACTTCATTTCATTTCATCTCACTCGGTACTAGCTAACTTCATTTCATTTCACTCCGTACTAACTAATTTCATTTCATTTCACTTACTTTCATTTCAGGCTCTGATGCATCATGTGAACAGCAAAACCGCCGAGGTCAAGGCCGTCAAATCTGAAATGATTGGGACCTGAAAAAGTTGTCCGTCCGTACTAATTAACTTCATTTCACTTCATTTCGTTCCAGGCTCTGATGCGTCATGTGAACAGCGAAACTGCCGACGTCAAGGCCGTCGAAGCTGAGATGATCGAGATTGCCAAGTCTTGCTCTGTCGGTAAGACCACCGGCCGTGCCGAGATTGCTTGCACCGTCCTCACCACCTGCCTCCGCAGCCTCCTCCCTCTCCCACCGCTTGACGATAATGTTGACGACCCCACGCTCAACAAGAAGGCCAAGGTGGCAGCTGCTGTGCAGCTTCTCAAGTCAGCCTGTGCCAGGCTGAAGAAGTGGGGGCCCATCTCCCCCATCGACCTCATCAAGCTTCCTCGCACAGCCGGTGAACAGGTGAAGCTGTTGAACGAGCTCGACAAGCTCTGCGGGTGTGATGTGAAGTCAGAGCGCCCCTCTATCTTGGTCCCCCCAGCGCCTGGCGGGGGGGAGTTCGTCCCCATCGCTGGTAAGCTCATGGAGTGGCTGTATGACGAAGATGCGTTCAAGGAGGAGCTTGTCTTATCGTGGGCCAAGTCGGCCCCCAAGACCAGCTTTAGGACAGCGTTGGATGACTTCATCCAGTGGCTGGAGGAGGCTGACTCAGAGGAGGAGTCTGACTAGACGTGTGTTTGTGAGCGAGTTAGACAGATAGGATGGCAGGGCAGTGGTTGTGCGATGAGTATGTATTCAAGGAGGGGCTTGTTTTATCGTGGGCCAAGTTGGTTGGCCCCCCGGACGAGCGCCGGATGAAGGTAGCGCTGGATGACCACGCCCAGTGGCTGGAGGAGTCTGACTAAGATGAGGAGTCTGATTAGGCGTTTGTTTGTGAGCAAGTTAGCCAGATAGGATGGGGTTAGTGCGATGAAATTGGGGGGCTTGTTTAGCAGAGTCGGCCCCCTGGACGAGCTTAATGATAGCGTTGGATGACTACGGCCAGTGGCTGGATGAGACTGACTCAGGGTCTGGCTAGGTGTTGTGTTCGTTAGTGGGATGGAAGGGAGGGGCAGTGGTTGAAACGAGGTATAAGGCACTACTTTTATTCTCAGCTATAATGCAGAGCAGCAGCTTCTATGTCGCTCCTCTGTGTGGCTATTCAGAAGGCTGAGCTGGCTGGCTCAGCTAGCAAAACAAAACTGAAAAACTAGGAGCTTCGAAGGCAATTGTTAGGCAGCATCGCAAGCGACGCGGAAAATTGGCTGTGGGGTGTTGGCACCGGAATTGAGCGGACCGAAGCCAGTTAGAGTTGCGAAACAGTTGGCTGGCGTGTCGGGCTTTGTCTCGAGGGGGCGGTGGGACGGACAACGGGATGACCCAAAATACGAAAAGAAAAGCCCGGGTGCCAGCAGAAGCTAGAGTATCCAGTGCTACCATGCCTGGGTACAAGCAGAAGCAAAATTGGCCTGGTGCTACCAGGCCAGAATTGCTTCGTTGCATGAAGGTCAGAAATGTGTGATGCTAATAGGGCAGAAATGCCTTGGTGCTTGCAGGCCATAACTGTCGTGGTGCTATCAAAGGCATAAATTGTCTGGTGCAATCTGGGCAGAAATGTCGTCTGTTGTGCTATCACAGCAGAAGTGCCCGGGTGCTATCAAGGCAGAAATGTTGTGGTGCTATCAGGGCAGCAAAATCAATCAGTATTATATATGTTTAAAAGATTAAAATACAATTAATTAGCGGTGAAGAAAAAAAGCAGAAGCAAGGATTGTGTTATCATCCGGTGATTGGAATCTATGTACCAAAGCGATTCAACTAAAATTATCATCGCCAGTTAGTCCGTAGTCTCGTTCGTATGTGTTTTTTTGTCCAGGGTAGCCAAATAGGCTCAAGGGATTTTCCCAACCTTGAAAGCATGAAAGGCGTTTTAAACAACTAGTACTGGTGAATCGAACCCCAACAAATCGTACGGCGGGGGGGGGGGGGGGGGGGGGGCGTGCTATGTAGGGTCGCGGCAACCGTATAAACAAATAAGTAGTATGCCTTGTTACGAGGCATGGGTAGGACGTGCAGGGCTTAGGCCCATTGCGCCACTTTTAAGTAAGCCAAATGACGCTTTAGGCGAATTTCGTCTTCCATACTGCACCATAGCAAGAACACTTAGGCTCAACTTCAATTGTGTCTTCTCAGACAGCTCCCTTTCTAAGGCCAGACTCGTTGGTGGAGCTAGATCAGCATTCCAGTGGGAGCCCACCTAGTGATATATTCCCGGTAGGACGGGAAGTAGGTGAGTGAGTGAGTGAAAACGATTCGATGGGTATAACGTATCTTTTACGGGTGTTAGGGTATCGAGGACACCGAGTTCGAACGGTGCTCATCAGAAGCAGAAAGGAGGAGAGGCAAACGAAAAGGCTGAGCGAGGCGATGAAAAAAAAGGAAATCTAGCAATCGGGTAAGTGGCAGGGTAATTCAAAGCGCCATTTGAAGTACCCTGGTAAGTGCTTGTTGAAAGCCTGCTGCAAGATAGACGAAGTCACCGACGTATGCGTTAGAGAACGCCACACTGGTAAAGCAGCTTCCTATAATCCTATTGTGGGGCCCTGGGCGGGCTAATCAAGTCGAGCTGTAATTTGAAATTTGAAATTGTTACATCCGTGTCATACAGTTACTCACAGGACGTGATGTTAAGGACACCACAGCGTATGCTGTAATTCTGTAAAGTAGCTTCCTATTGGGGGGCCCTGTGCGGGCTAGTTGAATCACATACTAGTTTGGCGATGTGAAGACCATACCTTGATAGAATGACACCGATGGGTGGAGAGAGGCACAGATATATGTCTCAAGGCAGTGTTACACACGGGGGCTGGACTATGTCCAGCCTCCAGTCAACTATGAGATAAGGTTACGGGCTTAGGAATGTGGCTGTGTTCACGAGGACACGCCACTGTCAGTGAGTTCGCCCCTGTCTGCAAGCATAGACAAGATTGGTGCGCCTGGCGACGAGGGTTCTGATAATCAGAGGGGATTGAAGACGCCACCAAAAGGTTTCGCTTGATAAATCAGTCGGCACTTTACCCTCGCTATTTGTACTTCATTAGTCATTACTGCTCTATCCAGTGCTGCATTCGATATTAAGGGCGCCTGGAGGCGCGTCACGGACGAAATGAATTGAATTCTGGATTCAATTGATTTAATTGATTTTTATATAATTGTATTGAATGTTGTGTTATTTTAATTCGATTTTATTCCTTTCAATTTAATTTGATCAACGTAATTTAAATGCATGTAATTGCTTTAATTTGATGTTATTGAATTAAATTGAATTGATATATTAGCGATGCTCTCTTCCTCGATTCCTCGAATCCTCGAATCCGGCGGTTTCTAGTTTTCTATTTTTAAGGCTTCTTAGTCTAAGTTACTTGTTACATTCTATGAAAACATAAGCTTAAGTAAGATGACTTATACAATTGTAGCTGCTAAATAAATTTCTATCAAACCCGATATATTAGTAGGATATCGATGGATGTTGCAGCTTTGTAAACTTTAAAGTGAAGTCAAAAAGCAGTATTGAACGTTCCTGTTATGCTATGTAATGCAATGCATATATGTAGATTGGCTTCATTTTTAAGAATTTGATACAAGAAGCCCCAACCCCGGCCCCGGCCCCTGCACACCCCACGGCCCACGGCCCCGGCCCTGAGGTGGGGTCCGTGGGCTAATTATAGCTCTAGTGCCCTAGGGGAATGTGTCATCCATTGTGATGCTTACATGTTTCCCCTCGATTTTTTGACGACAATTCTGCTCCCAAAGCTATGTAAGCGCTCATGTTTAAGTGGTTCAACTTTGATATGTTAGCTCAATGCACCCTTTAATCAAATTGTTAACCTTTAATTGCAGCTATTTGGCCCAACCTGAGCTCCTTTTCTTGAATTGCGATGCTCATATGTGCTCAGGCGAGAATTTGTCCGGTATAAATAGGTCTCATAATTCATCTAAATATAGAATGTTCAAGTTGTTTTTATGTTTTTTATGAAACCTGAAAATGTGATTTTATAACTAACGGACTATCGGACATTTTAATCGGTGTCATCCCTTCTTCCAAAAACCTGCTGATTTTTTACATTCGGGTATTGCTGTGCGCTGCGAGGTGATTGCCTGGTTAAGCAAGCAGTAGAGGCAGCCTCCTTGGTGAAAGATGCGCAAGCAGATGCTTACTTATTCGTACAATGTAGTATTGGGGGGGGCAAGAATTTCTCGTTAGACAACCATTTCTCTTTTATACTAGTGCTATACTAGACTATAAGTCTACTAGACTTTGAGTCATCACCGTCACTCTTGTAGTGTAAAAAATAGCACTTTTTCGAGGACTTTTTCGACACATTCCGAGACTTTCCGAATCGCGTCTGTCTTGTCGATTGGGTTTCGAACAGACGTTGTCATCAATCTAAAATCAGTTTTTGCCCAAATGTAAAACTTATTGTAAGGAAACTGCGATTCCTTGTCATTTCATGGTTGCTTCACGAGCTTGGGGTGCAAAGGGTGGACCTCGGTATCCTAATCCCCGCGGAGTCACCTCGGGCTACTTCGGTGGCCTCTGGTGAAAATGAAGTCAGACAACCTTTTGTTTCAGACATTTCTGCGATGCGCGAAACTGCTTTTTAGCTCCCGAATGGGACCACTGGCACCTCAGATCTAGGTTGCAAACGTCGAGGGCAAAAATGTATGCATATTTTGCCGATCGGTTTCCATTACTCGCTCCGAAGATGCGC
This sequence comes from Microglena sp. YARC, assembly GCA_022414725.1. NCBI lineage: Eukaryota > Viridiplantae > Chlorophyta > Chlorophyceae > Chlamydomonadales > Chlamydomonadaceae > Microglena > Microglena sp. YARC. Next base: position 31,308 of record JAJSRW010000418.1, on the reverse strand, counting down.
TGAAGGTCCTGGGTGATTGCGCTGCATGGACCCCGAGCTTGGGACGCCACTTGCTCATTCTGGCGTTGTTATGTCAAGGCTCTCACCCCAGGCTCTCAGTGAGTCAGTGCTACGTGTTACGGCACACTTTACGGATACAATGCTTACGGTTTCCCACTGCTACGATGCGATGCCGCGTCCCACTGTCGTGGTTTTTATTCCGATCTAATAATCTAAGCAAACCTATCGAATTGTCAATTGTGTATTCGAACTGAGACTGTTTTGTTCTGCGCTTTGTTTGTACTGTCCTCGAATGCCCCCCTACTTTGTTATGCTGCCTTCGTTCTTTGCGCTTCGAAGGTCGTCACTTCTTCCTGCACGCAGATTATTCCCGGAATTGTTGCTCACCCGCCCGAATCCAACTTTTATCACAGATCTGTCCTACACTCGCCTACACACCCTTCACACAGCCCCACGCCCACGCCCACGCCCCCCCATCACTAGTCTCCCCCGGCCGGGCACGAGCCGATCAACTAGCCAAGCCGAGCCAAGCCGATTGTCAAGGGCGGGTTGAACGCTGGCACGCGCACGTGGCCCGAAGTGCTGGGATTACTGGACTGCAGGCCGAACTAGGAGTATATGACAGGTCGCGCAGGACAGAATCGCGCAGGACAGAATATACCAAATGCCCGTTTTATCCGGCACAGCTCTTACTGCTGTTCGATACGTACAACACGAAGAATAACCCTTTTCATTCATTCAAAATCTTTTCAGGTTGAGAAGAAAAGAAGCATCTCACCCGCGTTAACTCTTGCTGTTCTCACAAGAGCACCGGTAGGTAACCATGCGAGATTGATTGCGGGCGCATGACGTTGAACGCCAATCTGACGCCCCGGACATCCATACACCAGGTGGAGCCATTTCGACTAGTGCCCGAGCCCCTTCCAGCCTCACCCTGCGCGCGGCACCTCCCGCGCGGTGTCCCCTCCGCCTCCGGCCCTCTCTTGCGCTTCTTCAGAGGCTCGGCATTGCCAAAAGTTCCAGTAGCTCATTCTCGCCCAGCGTCAACTGCCAGGTATTTGAGCTTGAGCACTCTTTGGGACCTCACAGTATTCCAACACTCCACTATTCTCTGCACTGTTCTCAAACAATCCTGCTTGGACCTGCGCTGTTAACGACCTACCTTAGGACAAGCCTGCATCAGCCTGACAATTGCGCACTTCTCGTTCTCGAATTGTATCTTTGGGTTCATGTGTAGACGTGACGAAACCGCGTGATCTGTGGCCCTGTTTTTCATCCAACGACTGCGAAGCTTCTTCACCAGCCTTTCTCACGCCCACGCAGCAATAATCATGCACCTTCCGAAGGGCGTCTTATCCCATGGGTTACATTCATGCCCAGGAATTGTCGGAACTCGGTTAGCTCGCGACCTGCAGTTCGATTCAGATGAGACAAAACAGCCCTACTTGATCACGAGCCAGCGTGTTCTTCTGTCATGGCTGGATACCAACATGAATGTCTAATGCATGCCTATCTCTCACATACCATCGTGACATGCACGTGTGGTCTTAACCAATGATAGCGTTCCTTGCTGCGCGCTCGGGGCGGCAACCCGAACGCCGGGTGCTCCCAGGGAAGGTTACTTGGAGTTGACCTCCTTTACTTGGAGTTAACACGGGATGAGGCTTGCGAAGGTTTCTCTGAGTCTAGAAGTCTCAGAGAACTTGTCGGGGTTTTCCCTGGGCTGTGAACTCCTCGTATGCCAGTAACCACTTCTCGTAAGGGTGCTATACAAAGAACCATACTATCTTCGGGTGTGTTAGGTACGCGATACAAGGGTGCGATACAAGGGTGTGTATCGTAACCTCTCGTAAGGGTGCGATACAAGGGTGTGCGATACAAAGGTGCGATACAAGACAGCCGTAACCCTAACCTGCCCTGACCTCCTATCCCACCTCCAGGCCACAGACTACAAAGCGGCGCGTTAGCTGTTTCAGCTTACTCAATAAGGCGGAAGTTCCCCTCTTTTGCTTGGGCACATTGCGTCTGGAGGATCCCCGCGAATCCTGCTATAAAACGTAAGTGCATGCCGTTTTTTTTTAATTTTGAGTCGGTATCGTATTCGGAAATCGACGTTTGTAGATCGTCCGGGTCCTTTCGTAGGTGTTTGGCTACGGTTAAACGCTTGCGATGCTCCGGTCGTCGATCCCGACCCGCTTCAGCCTATTTAACGCGTTGGTTATCCATGCGACCTGCCCCAGGGCAAGCGCCGTGGTACATGATTCTTCATCCGCCTTCCTAGATGCCCATGCCCATCCATCCATGCCTGAAGCGGCATCCAGTATACGTGGAGGGGGCTCATCGTTGCGCATGCAAGATGCAGTTACTATTATGATATAGAAACTCTGGCGTCGATGGGTGAAAATCTGCGAAGGCGACTCTTGACATCAATTTAGCCTGCTTGGTATCTATTGACACCGACTTGGATGGGTATAGTTATGGTTCCCGGAATAGGCGTGAATATCCGGGCCACCTGCAACTCCGAAGGCGGACAGACTAGAGGGCGAGAGACGGGGGGAAGACGTACAACATCGGTTTCTCAGTGGGTTATTTCGTTGCACCAGGCTCTTCTGCAGTTCTGCTTGTGTTGAATGCCTAGGAATTCCCGGAATAGGCGTGAATATCCATCAGTTAAGGAGAATGCCTGCACAAGTAATCGCAGAAAGTAACCGGATAGTTCTGATCACCAGGCTCTGTATCATGCCGGAGATAAACCATGTACTCATACTCTCTTCTCTTCTTCTGTGATGTCGGGAGGGTGACATACAAAAAATATCTGGTACCCCCCCAAGAAAAGTTGGAAGAGTCAAAGGGGGGGGGGGGGGGGGGGGGGGGGGTACCCCACCCCATCAAATTTAGATAACACCTAGCCCATGTTGTGGCAAATCATCTCCTTTAGTACCCTGCATTTTCAAAACCCCAGGGAATGTTGTGGATTGTTTTTGAACACGACCTGAACACGATTACAAATTAAGCCAATATGCACCCTAGATAACTCAATATTTTAGCTTCCTTACTGTTTCTTGCTTTCCTTTTTCATCGGTTATAAATGACTTGCCTGGTATTGGCCTGAAACCTGCATGGGCTTACTACATGAAACCTACCGAAAGGTCTAAATGTAACTCACCTGCGCCCACCATGATTATGTCAGCTTCAAGGTGCACTAGCATGCTTTAGTTTGGGCTGAATAGCCAGCCAGGGGAGCTGCCTAGAAGCTGCTGCCTGTGGCCTAAAATAAAAGCCATGTCTCGAATCATTGTATTGGCCTGTAAGGGTCCATAAATTGCTCTGCTCTGAGTACACATCAAGAAGCTATTGTTACGTTGGTTAGGCCCCTATCAGGCCTTCAACTTGCAGTTGCATCATCTCCATCAAGTGGCTGTGGCTGTGCTGGTTTGACTCTAAAGAAGTTGCTGATTTTCTGCTGTCCAGAAAGGGGTTTCAGGGCTTTGTACACAAAGCAAGATGCTCTGTGTGTCTCAACATCATCATCAGCTGTCCAGACCTTCCCACACTGACATGGAGGGATTTTCGCCTGAGTACCCTTGCAGAACTTCGTGTGCTGCTCGAACTGTTGCGACCCCGCGAAATCAGTTGCCGACCGAGCACAAAGAGGACATGTGCATCCGTCATCGTCGTCAGACAGCAGGCGGCTATCGCTCAGGTTGTCATGCTGCCTCTTGGATGGACTTTCGTCGTGAATAGACTCCTCGATGGTCCCATTCGACTTTGCAGTGCTAATTGATGGATCCATGCCAAACCCAGACTAGGATAAGCAGCAGATCACCGGTACAGCAACTTCGAACTTGTACTTGAATTTGAAATCAAAATCGAAACCAAAATCGAACTTGAATTACATAGCAGGTGTCTGGAAAGTATGGAATTAGAACGCTTGCATTAAGACGAAGTTGTTGCACTTCTCCAAAGATGAAATGGAGAAGTCAGAAAAAAGTTAGGAAAAAGTTGACAAGGGGCCGGGGGGGGGGCGGGGGGTACCCCGCGAGAAGGTGCCCAGAATATCGCCGGACCTGGGGGTATCGATATATCACGTGATCCCCTAATAGAAACCACTGCCCCATACCCCAACATGGGCCGTGCCGGACTTTCTATGGCTCCTGGCATCCTCCTGGTGATGTGCTGAAATATAACTGTCTGGCAAGATGGCAAACCCTGACCCCTACCCTGACCCTCGATGCATATGTTGCCCTCCACAGGTGATGCTTTTCAATGAAGCCTCTTGGGCTGTTGCCCTGTTGTTGATTGTAGCAAATGCTGTCAGTGTTGCCGCTGCCCAGGCTGGAGGAAGCCAACGTGAGGTCATCAGGAATGAATATAAGGGATTACTCCAGTCCATGGACCACAAGGACTCCACTGCTCGTCGCGAGTTGAAAGATTTCGGTGCTACCCAAGGTGAAAAGACTAAGCGATTATTGGATTCAATTGATGAGGCAACAGAACCTGCAGGCCTTCTGATGGACTTGAGTGCTCACGATAGTGAGATTGATAGAATCATTAGGGACCTGATGGTAGCTGAGCACAAGGGGATTCAAGAAATATCTCCCTCCCCTGCTCATGGCGTGTTGAAAGATTTTGGTGCTACCCAGGGTGAAGGGACTGAGCGAACCTTGGATTCCATTGGAAAGGCAACAAGGCCTGCAGGCCTTCTGTTAGACTCTAGTGCTCACGATAGTGAGATTGATATAATCATTAGGGACCTGATAGAGGCTGAGCACATGAGCACGCAAGCAATATCTCCCTCCCCTCCTCGTCGTGTGTTGAAAGATTTCGGTGCTACCCAGGGTGAAAGGCCTATTCGAATCTTGGATTCCATTGAAAAGGCAATTAGGCCTGCAGGCCTTCTGTTGGACTCTAGTGCCCACAATAGTGAGATTGATAGAATCATTAAGGACCTGATAGAGGCTGAGCACATGAGCACGCAAACAATATCTCCCTCCCCTGCTCGTCGCGTGTTGAAAGATTTTGGTGCTACCCAGGGTGAAAGAACTATTCGAATCTTGGATTCCATTGAAAAGGCAACAAGGCCCGCAGGCCTTTTGATGGACTCTAGTGCTCATGATAATGAGATTGAAAGAATCATTAGGGACCTGTTGGGGGCTGAGCACATGAACATGCAAGCAATATCTCCCTCCCCTGCTCCTCGCGTGTTGAAAGATTTTGGTGCTACTCAAGGTGAAAGGACTAAGCGAATCTTGAATTCCATTGAGAAGGCAACAGGGCCTGCAGGTCTTTTGATGGACTTTAGTGCCCACGGTAGTGAGATTGATAGAATCGTTAGGGTCCTGATGGAGGCTGAGCACATGAACGTGCAAGCAATGTATCCCCCACCATATGGAATGTATCCCCCACCATATGGAATGTATCCCCCACCATATGGAATGCCACCACCATATGGAATGCCACCACCATATGGAGCGTTCCCACCACCATATGGAGCGTCCCCACCAACATATGGAATGGCACCACCATATGGAGCGTTCCCACCACCATATGGAATGCCACCACCATATGGAGCGTTCCCACCACCATATGAAATGCCACCACCATATGGAGCGTTCCCACCACCACATAGAATGCCACCACCATATGGAGCGTTCCCACCACCATATGGAGCGTCCCCACCAACATATGGAATGGCACCACCATATGGAGCGTTCCCACCACCATATGGAATGGCACCACCATATGGAGCGTTCCCACCACCACATAGAATGCCACCACCATATGGAGCGTTCCCACCACCATATGAAATGCCACTGCCAAATGAAATGCCATCTCCTTCTACACTTGACCCACCCCCTATGTACCGCCATAGTCCTCCTAGCCCCCCTCCTCGTGCGCCACCCATGCCTCCCACACCTCCATCTCCCCCTCCTATGCCTCCCTCACCTCCATACCCTCCTCCTTTGTATCGCCAACGACCACCTCGCTCTGAAGCTGTTGGCTCTTTAAGTAGGAAGATTATTACCTTTGCGTTGTCCCTGGAAGACGACAAGGTTGCTATGAAAAGTGATATGATCGAAGAATAAGCCCCCTGCCCCCCTGGCCCTCCCTGACTCTGAAAAGTGATATGATTGAAGAATAAGCCCCCTGCCCCCCTGGCCCCCCCTGACTCTGAAAAGTGATATGATTGAAGAAGAAGCCCCCTGCCCCCCTGGCCCCCCCTGACTCTGAAAAGTGATATGATTAAAGAAGAAGCCCCCTGCCCCCCTGCCCCCCCCTGGCTCTAAAAAGTGATAAGATTGAAGAATAAGTATAGGAGGAACAGTGTTTTTCTTTTTAGCTAAAAGCAGCAGCTTCTAGGCAGGTCCCCTGACTGGCAATCCAGCCAAAGCTTATGCAACCCAGTGCGCCTGGAAGCTGACAGAATCCACTGGCCAGAATTGTCAAAATCTTGGGGCTTAGCTCAGTGGCTAGCTCAGGGAGCTACCTAGAAGCTGCTGGTCGTAGCTGAAAATAAAACTATGGGGGAGGAAAAGTGATAGGATTGAAGAATAGGTTAGGAGGAGGGAAAGTGATAGGATTGAAAAATACGTAGGGAACGGCAACATGATATCATGTCATCATATGATATCATATGATGCCGGTAATCTGACTAGGCCAAAGTCACCACTTAAATACTATATCATATGATGCAATGTGTATGATATCATACTCACCTTTGGCCAACATCATATGATATGCCGATCCATAAGAATACGAATTGACTATGTGTAGAACTGCATATACCTCGTATATGTTTAGATAAATAAAGTACATGAATAGCACGCCTTATTCCCAGGCGTGAGGTTGAGAGGGCCAGCCTGATTGCTTGCACTGGGGCCAACCACCTAGATTGTGATCAATTATGTTGTGCATCCCAGAATGGTATTTAGCAATGTTTTAAGCGCAGCCCCCTCTTCAAGGGGGCGGGAGCCCCCATGTTGACCCATTTGGATTGTCCGTCCAACCGACTGACCATCCATCCAACCATTTATCATCCATCCATCCATCCATCTGACGGCGCTGAAGCCTGACACATCAGCCACCGGTCTCGTAAACAATTCCCTTCCTTTGCTGCTTGTCGCTCCCTTGCGATCACTCTCTGCCGCTCTCCGCCAATTTTTAGCTGTGCAGGCGACGCTGCGTAGCAATTGTTTCACCACCGTTGGATTACGTGAGCTCTATGAGCTGTGTTATGCCTGTGTACTGCTGTACAGTACTGCTGTGCTGGACGGATGTCACTAGCTTTAGCAAGCGGACACCAGTACAGCACAGCAGTACCCAAGTCATAACTGAGGAACTGCAATATCATATCATGTCATCATATGATGCCGGCAGTCTGACTAGGCCAAAGCTACTATTTATGTACAATATCGCATGATGCCATTTGTATGGTGTCATACTCGCCTTTGGTCAACATAATATATGATATGCCGTTCCCTAGTCTCAACACACACCCCCTTCCCCCCCAATTCGTGGTACTCTAGTGGACAGGAAGTACTTGGCTATAGTAGAGCAGTAGATAACTCACTGACGTCATAACCAGTGATACCCTAACCCTCGCCCTTTTGTTGCAGGAGATGGCGTGTGCTAATATAAAATTACCATGTACTGTTTTACCACTTCCACATGAAGTGGCTTACTTATTCTTTGTATCCCTTTTCACTCACTGAGTCACGCAATTTCTGAGTTATCTACTCGGTAATGTTTTGTAGTAACGTAGCTAAGTAGATAACTCACTGAATTTATAACAAGCTGCAATGCTAAATGCACTGGAATCATTTATAAATTGTTGTTGTTTTCTGGACTTCTGGCCACCCGCCTAGCTCCATGAAGAGTTCATTTGTAATTTCTACTGATTACCGCTCATGCTCATTTCAGAGTTCAACTTTCTTCCTGAAGACTATCTGGCAATGCGCTATTCTGGGAATTTATTTATGCACGGTTTACAGGCAATTAGGATGCCGTGATCGAACAACACAAATAGGTGGCATCAGCTCCCCTCGTGACCTCCCCTTGTGGTTTGTAGGAGTGGCAACGCCATCTGAACTGAATCCCCGGTGCCACTGGTACACGTAGGGAGACCCACCTCCTGGGGTGAGATTCCTTTCACCTATAAAAAATATATTAGTTTTGGGCACCTGTGATCCTGAGGCCGAGTCCGTCCACGCAGCTGTTGTCTCGTTATTTGTCTCTTGTTACGCTTTGAGTAACAATCAACACGAGGGAGTAGGTATGGATGATGAGAAAGACGGAGTGGCGAACACATGTTACTAAGGAGAGCTAGAAGAGCCGATATCATAGCAACAGGCTCCTTCGTCGCCACCCGAGTGATTGATTGCTTGAGTGATGTTAACCTATCATGAGTTGACCCAGAACAGAGGGAGGGAGTTGCCTCGAAGCTGTCAAGCATAGCCCCCATAAGAAACAAAAGTAAGAAGTCAAGCTTTTGTACACATCAACCACATATATCATGTTCATTTTGTTACTTGTTACGCATGTTTGAGGTTGTAATCAAACAGACGTGCCATTGTGTGTCTGGGAACAGTAGGTAGCGAGCAGCAGGGGCGAGCAGTATGAAACATTGTGTAGAAGTCATGTCGAATCTGTTACATAGGAGAGCTAGAAGAGCCGATATCTAAGGCAGAAATTAGCTGGTGCTATCAAGGCAGAAATGTCGTATGTTGTGCTACCAGAGCAGAAGTGCCCTGGTGCTATCAAGGCATAAGTGTTGTGGTGCTATCAGGGCGGCAAAATCAATCAATAATATATATGTTACGAGAAGTACAATTAATAAGTCGTGAATAAGAAAGCAGAATCAAGGATTGTTTATCATCCGTTAATTGTAAATCCATGTAACAAAGAGATTCAATTAAAATTGTCATCGTCAGATGGGCAGACTTCGTGCAATGCAGGTCGTAGCAACAGTATAAATAAATAGTATGCCTTATTATGAGGCCTGAGTAGGACGTGAAGGGCTTAGGCCCATTGCGCCACTTTTAAGTAAGCCTAATGACGCTTTATGCGAATTCCATCTTCCATACTGCACCATAGCATGAATATTTGGGCTCGACTTCAATTTTGTCTTCTCAGACAGCTCCATGTGACCATGTCTAAGGGCAGGCTGGTTGGAAGAACGAGATCAGAACTCCGACAGGGGCATTGAGTTCATGCTAGAGTGAAAATTACAAAATGCATATTAGTACGGCCAATGATTTATATATATATATATATATATATATATATATATATATATATATATAAAAATGCCTATCAACATCCACATAATGCACGTGGGTGTGAGTGCAGTATGTGGATGTTGATAGGCAGGAATGTGGGCTGGAGCACAGCTAATTGTGGATGTGGATGTTGATACTGCACACATCCCTAGGTTTAAGCAACTATGGATAGGCAGGTAGGTGGGCTGTAGTTCGTAGTTCGTATGGGTGTTGACACTGCACATGGGGATGTGGGTGCAATCTTGCATGTGGGTGTGCGCATGGATACATGGGGATGTGGACATGTGTGTTGGTGTGTGTGTTTGTGTTTGTGTTTGCGTGCGTGAGTGCGTGAGTGCGTGAGTGATTGAGTGAGTGATTGAGTGAGTGAGTGAGTGAGCCTAGCAGCAGGAGCATGGAGACATGCCACATCCTCATGCAAAAAAACGGTTGAAAGCCTGTGGGACTGCGCCTTTGGCTCAACTGATTTTGTACCGAGGTACGATAAGAGCAATCCGCTTGCTACGTGCATAAGCGTGTGAAGATAGCGTGTGAAGAGAATTCAGAGCGCGCGAGATGATATTTTGCCGTGTTTGACTGGGACTCCGTGGGGGGTGGGGGCGCGGCTGGTTCCAGCGCGGGGCTAAAAGGCGGGCGCGGGTGGAACAATCCACGTTACAACTATTTCAGGTGAGGGGATATAGACCTGACTCGTCCACTCAGGGACAATTTAGGGGGGCCGGACGCCAACGGTTATGGTCTAGTCTTCATAGGATAACCTATTAATAACTAACCCTGACACAGACCCGAGTTCAATATCAACCGACTGCGAACCGCTATCTGCCCCCCTCACATAGGACTTTCCATCAAAGCAGCACACATGCCTGGCACGAGTGAATTCCACCCCCACAGCTGTATATTGTGTTATCCCACCCATCCTTTCGGGGGTTCTCTAGTTTGTTGAGCCTTCTCTGGAACTTTTGATTCGCAAAACACTCGAAGGTGACAGGCGAAGGTTGGACGATTCAAACATTGCGAGCCAGGTGCTGTGAATATTCCCGATTGAGCGTAGGTCATCACCATTTGCTCTGATCTAGACTGCGGTTGCTACTGCGGTTGCTACTGCTGTTGGGTTGGATGGGAAGTAACCCAGTAGGGTGGTTCATCGAACCATCCTTGCCGCTGCGTAAACAAAAAAGCTGTTGTGTCATCGTAGATAGCAAGAAGGAATTGGCTTCCAAGGTTCACCTTAACATTTCGTCCGAGGCTGCATCTAGATTCTGCTCCCGGCCACTTTCGCGTTAAAATCCTTCTCTTTGCAGAATCCGGTGCTCCTTGCTCTTTAATCCTTGCTCCATGTACAAACTTCTCTCTCAATTGCCGATGTCGAAACTACTGCGGAATATTGCGCTATCGAGACGATGGTGATCGTGCTCCTGCCCCGATCCTCGTTTTGTTTCTCTGCATTGCCGAAGTGCTAAGCAAGCTCAATGTGGGATTTCATCTTTCACATGAAATGATACTCCGCAAGGATGCTCACTTAATCTTTTCGACCCCATGCAGTTTTGCAGTTAGACTGCTCGAAATCCTCATCGCTCTGCCCTCCTTACGGCCCTCCTTATTGCTCCCCTTGCAGCAAGGCACGCACTCAGATCTCTCCTGTCATAGCGTCGTGGACAATGGACATTTCACGCCGACTGCAGCAGTCCCATCTCCTCGTTCAACGTCGAGGTCGTGGAACCCTTGTAGCTCAATCCCTCATCGCCCCGCGGGCTGCTGCTGCTTGCTCTACCAAAGCCATATCGTGCAAAGCTCCGCTTAGGAGCGGCCAGCCTTTCCTCCCCAACTTTGGCAGAAGAGTTTCCCTCTCCCATGTAGGTACCCCTCCCATCCTCCCACCCGCACCTACAACCCATCCTCCCGGTCTCCCACCCCCACCCAAACACCCCTTTCCTCCCCCACCAGCACCCTATCCCTAACAAGGTTGGAAGTGTGGGACTGTCTTTTCTTCGGGCTGTTGTCCGTCAGCATGCGGAAGGATGATGATGAGATGATCAGGCTGGTGTCAACAAAGGGTCGCGACACGACGGATATTCTTGTGTGTTTCTCATACCAGCTGCTTGTGCAGGCACGTACTCTCGTAGAACTGAAACCCTCCTACGCTTGGCCTGCTAAGATGCACAAGGGAGACTTGTCGATGCGAAGAACCGGCAATTCCGCTTCGGCACAGTCAGCACCCACACGTGCCTCGCAACCAAGTCCTCCTCCCTCGGGGACCGGTTCGGAAGAAATTTGGGGGAATGATATAAGGTTTTTCATGTTTTACTTTCTACTTGTTGTTGTGTCATCTGTTGGGTCCCACTAGCTAGCTTGGGGTTTGGCCCAAGGGCATGGAAAGGGAGCTGCCTAGAAGCTGCTACGCATCGCCAAACCAATCAACCATACCCTTCTGTTACTTGGTACATCTGTGGCACTCGGTACCTTTCCTTAGTACTTGGTACATCTATAAGGTACTCGGAAGATCTCTGATGTACTCGGTACCTCTCTGTAGTATCCCTGATCTAAAGGGATCAGCCGAGCCCAGCCCAGCCCAGCCCGCTTTTTAACTGAGTGGCTTGCCTTTGTGAGAAAACTGCCTCAATTCATGTTCCCTCCCGGGACGTGCATTATTGTCTGCGTATACTACTAGGACACGAGTGCCTGATTGGCATCTGATCAGATGCCAATCAGGCACTCGTGTCCTAGTAGTATACGCTGTCAGGGTTAGTGTTTGTTGAGTGACACTAATAAGGTGAACGCACCAGTTGTGTGTGTGTGTGTGTACGTGTGTGTCTATGTCCGTGTGCATTCGAGCATGCATAGATATGAGTGCGTGTGTCTGCGTTTGTATGCGTCTAGTGTGAATTGCTAGGTGTCTGTCCGTGTGCGTTTGAGCGTGCATGCGTCAGCGTTTGTTTGTGTGCATGCGTGTCTATGTACATGTGTGTCCGAGCGTGCGTGTCTGTATCTGTGTCTGTGCCTGCGTTTGTGTGTCTGTGTGTCTGTGCAAGATCATCATCACTCACGCCCAGATGGTAACATAAAGCCCTTGAACAATCTTCCAATTAGTTAGATAGACTACTTCAAAATAATACACATAGTAATAAATATCACTGGATATCAAGATAATAAAAAATCAATGAATATCAAGATAATAAAAAATCGCAGAATATCAAGATAAAAATGAATACATATCACTGAATATCAAGATGAAATGTAAGAAAAAATACCACACAACATCCAATGCCCATGTCCCCCGCTGTGTAGCCATGCCGGCCAACAATGCCGAGTCTATGATGTCCATTGATGCCAACGAGGCTGCAGTTGTATTGACCTTCCAGAACAACGACAAGGCCGACGTCACTGTGATCACCCTCGAAGCACAAGACCAGACCTACCTACTGACGCGGCTTACCGGTGCCTTTAACGCAGCCGGGCTTGTGGTGGTGTCTGCCATCATCAAAAGCAACGATGGAAAGGTGGCAGATCAGTTCGATGTCAGGGGCGCAAACGGACACAAGGTGCGGCACTCTGGTATTTTCATGTTAGCCTCGTGCAGGTCTCGTGCAAGCCTGGGCCTTGTGCATGGTTAGTTGGGAGTGTTGGGTACATGGGACAGGGCATCTTGGATGTCAGGGATGCAAGCGGACACAAGGTGCGGCACTCTAGTATTTTAATGTAATCCTCGTGCATTGGAAGTTGGATGTGTAAGGTACAAGGGACAGGGCATCTTGGATGTCAGGGGTGCTGACGGACACTAGGTGTGACACTCTGGTCTCTTCATATAAGCCTCATGCATCACGATACAATATACAATAATATTATATATATTTCAATATAATTCACAATTCACAAATTCGAAACCATGCCGCAGCTACCGGCGACTGAGTTCGAGTTTATCAGGAGGCCTCAGCATGCTCAGCAGCACCAATATCATAATAATATAATAATAATTCACAACAGAATATACAAATATAATAATAATTCACAATGCAGTATAATAATATAATAATAATTCACAACAGAATATACAAATATAATAATAATTCACAATGCAGTATAAGAATATAATAGTAATTCACAAATTTGAAACCATGCGGCAGCTTCCGGAGACTGAGTTCGAGTCTATCAGGTGTATCATCAGGAGCATGCTCAGCAGCACCAATATAATAATAATAATAATAATAATAATAATAATAATAATAATAATAATAATAATAATAATAAATAATAATAATATAATAATAATATTAATAATAATAATAATAATAATAATAATAATAATAATCATAATAATCATAATAATAATACTAATAATCATCATAATAATAATAATAATAATAATAATAATAATAATAATAATAATTATTATCAATACTAACTACTACTACTACTACTACTACTACTACTGACTACTACTACTACTACTACTACTACTACTACTACTACTACTACTACTACTACTACTACTACTACTACTACTACTACTACTACTACTACTACTACTACTACTACTATAATAATAATAATAATAATAATAATAATAATAATAATAATAATAGTAATAATAATAATATAATAATAAGATAATAATAATTAACAGTACAAAATAATAATATAACGACAATTCACAATACAATATAATAATAATCTGTAATAATTCACAATTTTGAAACCATGCCACAGCTGCCGAAGACTGAGTTCTAGTCTAGCAGGAGTATTCTCAGCATGCTCAGCAGCACCAATATAATAATAATAATAATAATCATATAATACTTCACAATACAATATAACAATATAATAATAATCTGTAATAATTCACAATTTTGAAACCATGCCGCAGCTGCCTGAGACTGAGTCGAGTAGTTCAGGAGTATCATCATCAGCATGCTCAGCAGCACCAATATAATAATAATAATAATAATAATTGAATAACAATTCACAATATTATACAATATAATAATATAATAACAATTCACAATTTTGAAACCATGCCGCAGCTGCCCGAGACTGAGTTCGAGTCTATCAGGAGCATCATCCTCAGCACACTCAGCAGCACCAACCGAAGTAACAAACCTGCCATCTATGGTATCGTTGCTGCTGCTGAGGTGGAGCGTCTCCGTCCCATCACAGGTGCTGAAGGTAAACTGGCAGTGTGCTATTAGATCAAATAAATAAATAAATAGTACGCCTTATTACGAGGCGTGGGTTGAGCGGGCCAGCCCGTTTGCGTGAACTGGGGCCTACCACCAATAGGAGGAGGGGAGGGGGGGGGGGGGGGGGGGGGGGGGGGGGGGGGCTATCATCCCCCTGGAGGAGAGTTTTGAACCTGTTCCATGCGTCTGCATGCGACAATGGACTGTAAGGAGACAGTGTCATGGGTGTGAAGTTTGGTGCGGAGCTTGAGGGCAGCCACTTTATTTGGACATATCTAAGCGGGTGAGGTTGGGAACTGCAATGGTGGTTATGGTCCCTGTGTGAGGCGTAAGATTGAGGGGGCTATCCTGTTTGCTTGTACTGGGGCAACCACCAAAGCGCGATATTTATACTTTCATTTTTGTGGCTGGCTTTGGGTATGGGTTTGGTCTTGGGTTTTGGTCTTGGGTTTGAGAATGGGTATGGATATGTGTTTGGGAATGGGGTTTGGGATTTGGGTTTGGGATTTGGGTTTGGGTATGGGTTTGGGTTTAAGAATGGGTTTGGGTTGGGGAATGGGTCTTGGTATGGGTTTGGGGCTTGGGTTGGGGTTGTATTTTGAGTTTTGAATGAAGAGGTGGAGGGGGCTCGCTCCTTCGCTTGCCTTGGGGGCAACCACCAAAATGTGCCATTTTTAGTTCATTTTTGGTGGTTGCCCCCAGGGCAAGCGAGTTAGTGTTTTATGTTGGTGTTTGGGCTTGGGTTTGGGTCTGGGCTTGGTTTTGTGCTTTTGGTTTGTGTTTGGCCTCCAGCTCCGCCTGTGCCATTTCAGCGGCAGCAAACTCCAGGGATTGGACATCGCTGGAATCTGTGGGTTTGGGTTGGGTATTGGGCTTCGGATTCGGTTTTGGTTTGGGTTTGGGTACAGGTATGAGTTTGGTCTTTTGGCTTGGGTAAGTGTTTGTGCTTGGGTTTTTGGCTTGGGTTTGGGATCGGGCTTGGCATGGCCTGTGTCATTTCAGCAGCAGCAAAGTCCAGTGAGTGGACGTCACTGGAGTCAGTATTTTTTGGTTGGGGTTTGTTTTAGTGTTTGTGTTTGTTTTAGTGTTAGTGTTTGTGTATGGGTTTGTGTTAGTGTTTGGGTATGGGCATGGGTACGGGTATGGGTTGGGTTTTGGGTTTGGGATTGGGCTTGGCTAGGCCTTTGCCATTGTAGCGGCAGCAAACTTCAGGGATTGGACATCACTGGAGTCTGTGAGTTTGGTTTTGTGTATGGGCTAAGGTTTTGGTTGGGTTTGGGTATGGTCTTGAGAATGGGTTTGGCTTTGGGTATGGGTTTGGGAATGGGTTTGGGTTAGAGTTTGGGTATGGTTTTGAGATTAGGGTGGGGTATGGATTTGGGTTTGGGTATGGGTTCGAGAATGGGGTTGGGGTTGGGGTTGGGGTTTTCTGGATTTGGGTTTGGGTTTGGGTTTGGGTTTGGGTCCCCAACCAAACCCACAGACTCCTGTGATGTCCAATCCCTGGAGTTTACTGCGCTGAATGGCACAGGTCTTTTCCATGCCTAAAAACCCCAAGCCAAACACAAACACAAGCACAAATACAATCCCGACCCAAGCCCCAAACACCAAACCCAATACCCAAAACCCACAGACTCCAGCGATGTCCAATCCTTGGAGTTTGCTGCCGCTGAAATGGCACAGGCGGCCGCGGAGTTGGTGGCCAAGGAGCGCGAGATCATCCACATTCGCAAGAAGAAGAAAAGCATCGACGCGATAGCCATGACAGAGAAGGAGACAGCTAGGGCTGAGGCTGCTGCTCAGCTAGAGCGTAAGATGTCGGCCATGGAAGCTGTCATGGCTGCACGTAGGACACTAATGTCTCAGGTAAAAAAATACATAAATAAGTAAAATAAATAAACAGTATTGGTGGTTGGCCCCAGTCAAAATAAATAAACAGTATTGGTGGTAGGCCCCAGTCAAAATAAATAAACAGTATTGGTGGTTGGCCCCAGTCAAAATAAATAAACAGTAATTGGTGGTTGGCCCAGTCAAAATAAATAAACAGTATTGGTGGTTGCCCCAGTCAAAATAAATAAACAATATTGGTTGTCAATCTATCTATCTATATATACACGAGGGGGGGGGGGGGGGGGGGGGGGGGGGGGGGGGGGGGGGGGGGGGGGGGGGGGGGGGGGGGGGCAAGGAAAAAAGCTGCCGTACCACACCTTTAAATAGAGCTTATAATCAACTTTTTTTTTAGCCAAAAATAAAGTTGTACAAAAGGTAGAGGGGGGTCCAAAGTTTTGTTCACCCAAAGCGGCCCAAATCTTAACTTCGCGATAAATCACGTTTGGGCAACCCAATGAAAGATGTAAGAGCATAACTGGAATGGGCAAGAAAAGATCTTTCGAATGACCCCCATTTTAGGGGGGGGGATAGGTAATCGGGTTTTAGGAGGGGGTGGGTGGGGGGTGGGGGGGGGGTAAAAAACTTTCTCACTGCCCCGCCCCTGTAGATACTGCATGAATAAATAAAATACGTAAACACTGTTGGTGGTTGGCCCCAGTGCAAATAAGTAAACAGCATTGGTTGTTTGCCCCAGTCAAAATAAATAAGCAGCTAGTGCCGAGGCTGCTGCTCAGCTAGAGCTTAAGATGTCAGCCATGGAGGACGTCATGGCTGCGCTCTGAGTACTGCATTTTGTCAAATTGGTCAGCGCTTAAAGCGCACAAACGTCAAATCAGCGCTTTTTACTGCTAAAAGCGCAAAAAATGCGCGCTGCGCCCACAGGGGGTTGAAAAACTGCGCGAAACGCGCAGAGAGGCTCAAAATGCATGCGCGAAATCGCACTGCCGTGCACACTTGGTAGTACCCTGGCTGCGCGTAGGACACAAATGGCTCTGGTAAAAAACGAATTTATACTTGTACCTATATTTCTATGTACATGCATAAAGAAATAAAACAAGTAAACATATTGGTGGTTGGCCCCAGTGCAAGTAGTAAACATATTGGTTGTTGGCCCCAGTGCTCAGCTAGAGCGGAAGATGTCAGCCATGGGGGATGTCATGGCTGCGCCTAGGACACAAATGGCTCTGGTAAAAAAAACGAATATATACATATATCTATATATATATATGTTTGCATAAATGAATAAAAAACAAGTAAACGTATTGGCGGTTGGCCCCAGTGCAAGTAAGTAAACAGTATTATTGGTGGTTGGCCCCAGTGCTCAGCTAGAGCGTAAGATGTCATCCATGGAAGCTGTCATGGCTGCTCGAAGGACACAAATGGCTCTGGTACGAACAAATCACGAATAAATAAAGAGTATTGGTGGTCGGCCTCAGTCAAAATAAATAAGCAGCTAGGGCCAAGTCTGCTGCTCAGCTAGAGCGTAAGATGTCAGCCATGGGGGACGTTATGGCTGCTCGTAGGACACGAATGGCTCTGGTACGAAAGAACGCAAATAAATAAAATAAATAAAGAGTATTGTTGTTTGGCCCCAGTCCAAATAAATAAAGAGTATTGGTGGTTGGCCCCAGTCCAAATAAATAAAGAGTTTTGGTGGTTGGCCTCAGTCCAAATAAATAAAGAGTATTGGTGGTTGGCCCCAGTCCAAATAAATAAAGAGTATTGGTGGTTGGCCCCAGTCCAAATAAATAAAGAGTATTGGTGGTTGGCCCCAGTCCAAATAAATAAAGAGTATTGGTGGTTGGCCCCAGCCTAAATAAATAAAGAGTATTGGTGGTTGGCCCCAGTCCAAATAAATGTACTATATTGGTGGTCGGCCCCAGTATAAATAAATTAACAGTATTGGCTGAGGCTGCTGCTCAGCTAGAGCGTACGATGTGGGCCATGGAGGCTGTCGTAGCTGCGCGTATGACACAAATGGCTCTGGTAGGAAAACATCACAAATAAATAAAATAAATAAACAGTTTTGGTGGCTTGGCCCCATTCAAAATAAATAAACAGCTAGGGCCGAGGCTGCTGCTCAGCTAGAGCGTAAGATGTGAGCCATGGGGGATGTCATGGCTGCGCGTAGGACACAAATGGCTCTGGTAAAAAAACAAATTTATGCATGTACCTATATTTCTATGTACATGCATAAATAAATAAAACAAGTAAACATATTGGTGGTTGGCCCCAGTGCAAGTAGTAAACATATTGGTTGTTGGCCCCAGTGCAAGTGAGTAAACAGTATTGTTGGTGGTTGGCCCCAGTGCAAGTAGTAAACATATTGGTGGTTGGCCCCAGTGCAAGTAGTAAACATATTGGTTGTTGGCCCCAGTGCAAGTAAGTAAACAGTATTGTTGGTGGTTGGCCCCAGTGCAAGTAGTAAACATATTGGTGGTTGGCCCCAGTGCAAGTAAGTAAACAGTATTGTTGGTGGTTGGCCCCAGTGCAAGTAGTAAACATATTGGTGGTTGGCCCCAGTGCAAGTAGTAAACATATTGGTTGTTGGCCCCAGTGCAAGTAAGTAAACAGTATTGTTGGTGGTTGGCCCCAGTGCAAGTAAGTAAACAGTACTGTTGGTGGTTGGCCCCAGTGCTCAGCTAGAGCGTAAGATGTCAGCCATGGAAGCTGTCATGGCTCCTCGTAGGACACAAATGTCTCTGGTACGAAACAACGCAATAAAATAAAATAAATAAAGAGTATTGGTGGTCTGCCCCAGTCGAAATA
This sequence comes from Microglena sp. YARC, assembly GCA_022414725.1. Lineage (NCBI taxonomy): Eukaryota > Viridiplantae > Chlorophyta > Chlorophyceae > Chlamydomonadales > Chlamydomonadaceae > Microglena > Microglena sp. YARC. The sequence continues at coordinate 12,197 of JAJSRW010000418.1, read as the reverse complement.
AATTAACAGTTTTTGCCGAGGCTGCTGCTCAGCTAGAGCGTAAGATGTCAGCCTTGCCAATAACTGCCCATGCACTACCCCTACCAATACACCTCTACTAATACCTAAACACCCCTATAAATACACCCCTACCCCCTACATAAGCACCCCTACCAATACACCTCTAATTTTACCTAAACACCCCTACCAATACACCCCTACCAATACACCCCTACCAATACACCTCTAATTCTACCTAAACACCCCTACCAATACACCCCTACCAATACACCCCTCCCCCTACCAATACACCCCTACCAATACACCCCTCCTTACCAATTCCCTCCTACGAATACACCCCTACCAATACACCCCTACCATTACACCTCTACTTCTACCTAAACACCCCTACCAACCTACCAATACAACCCTAACCTAACACCCCTACCAATACACACCCTACCAATACACGCCTACCAATACACCGCCCTACCAATACACTCCTACCAATACACCCTACCAATACACCTCTACTTCTACTAAACACCTACCAATACCCCTACCAATACACCCCCTACCAATACACCCCTACCAATACACCTCTACTTCTACCTAAACACCCCTACCAATACACTCCTACCAATACACCCCTACCAATACACCCCTCCCCTAACAATACACCCCTACCAATACACCCTCCTTGCCAATACACCCTACCAATACACCCCTACCAATACAACCCTCCCCTCCCCCCCCTCCCTACCAATAACTGCCCATGCACCAGGAGCCGGAGGAGGAGAAGAAGGCGCCGTCTGCCGCTGCTATGATTGAAAAAATGAAGCCCCCCTGTGGCACCTTGGCGGTCACGGGAGCCAGTTGTGGCAGTGGGTACGAGATCTTGCTGCAAGGGTTTAACTGGGAGAGCCACAAGCACCAGCACTATAAGACCCTCAAGGGCCAGATCAAGGTGAGAGGGGGTGGGGGTGTGGTGTGTGTGTGTGTGTGTGTGGGGGGGGGGTAGGGGTGATGGCGGTCACGGGAGCCAGCTGTGGCAGTGGGTACGAGATCTTGCTGCAAGGATTCACCTGGGAGAGCCACAAGCACTATAAGACCCTCAAGGGCCAGGTCAAGGTGAGAGAGGGTGGGGTGGGTGGTGGGTGGGTGTGTGTGTGTGGGGGAGGGGCGATGGCGGTCACGGGAGCCAGTTTGTGGCAGTGGGGACGAGATCTTGCTGCAAGGATTCAACTGGGAGAGCCACAAGCACTATAAGACCCTCAAGGGCCAGATCAAGGTGAGAGGGGGTGGGTGGTGGGGGTGGTGTGCGTGGTGGGGTGCGGTGTGCGTGTTGTGGTGTGGTGTGTCGTGGTGTGGGGGTGGGGGGGTCAAGGTGAGGGGGGATAAGGATATGTGGGGGCAGGGGTGTTGTGTTGTGTTGTGGGGGTAGGAGTATGAAGGTGCGAAGGGACAAGGGTATGGGTGTAGGGGTGGGGTGGGGGTGGGGGGGTCAAGGCGAGAGGGGCTAAGGATGTATGGGTGCAGGGGTGGTGTGTACATGTGTGTGTTTGTGTGGTGTGTATGGGTGTGTGTGTGTGTGGGGGGGGTCAAGGTGAGGGGGGCGAAGGATATATGGGTGAAGGGGTGGTGTGTGCATGTGTGTGTTTGTGTGGTGTGTATGGGGGTGGGGGGTGGGGGGGTCTAGGTGAGGGGGTCTAAGGATGTATGGGTGCTGGGGTGGTGTGTGCATGTGTGTGTTTGTGTGGTGTGTATGGGTGGGGGTGGGGGTGGGGGGGTTCTAGGTGAGGGGGGCTAAGGATGTATGGGTGCAGGGGTGGTTTTTGCATGTGTGTGTTTGTGTGGTGTGTATGGGTGTGTGTGTGTGTGTGTGTGTGTGTGTGTGTGTGTGGGGGGGGGGGTCAAGGTGAGGAGGGCTAAGGATATATGGGTGCAGGGGTGGGTGTGTGCATGTGGTGTGTTTGTGTGGTGTGTATGGGGTGTGTGTGGGGGGGGAAGGGGAAAGGTGAGAGAGGCTAAGGATATATAGGTGCAGGGGTGGTGTGTGCATGTGTGTGTTTGTGTGGTGTGTATGGGTGTGTGTGGGGGGGGGAAGGGGAAAGGTGAGAGAGGCTAAGGATATATGGGTGCAGGGGTGGTGTGTGCATGTGTGTGGTGTTTGTGTGGTGTGTATGGGGTGTCGTGTGGGGGGGGAAGGGGAAAAGGTGAGAGAGGCTAAGGATATATGCGTGCAGGGGTGGTGTGTGCATGTGTGTGTGTTTGTGTGGTGGTGTGTGTGGGGGGGAAGGTATACGGTGAGGATGGCTAAGGATAGATGGGTGCAGGGGATCCCCTGATACACCACATGCACGTACACCATGTGTGCACACAAATTACCCTCATACACAGTTCGCCTTGTCCAACGAATGGACATGCCCCCCACCCCCCCCACCCCACACCCCTCACCAACCCACACCCACACGTACACACCACACCCACACCCGCACACCCTAAAATACGCACAAATATCTCCTACGAAGTTCCCAAAGTTATCTAACACATTGGCATCCCCCCCACACCCCCACAACCCACACACACCCACTCCCCACCCATCCACCCACGACCCATGCACAGGACATTGCCAACATCTGGCTTTCCCCGCAATTTGGCTGCCATCCCCAAGCGACTCCGCGCCCCCCCCCCCCCCCCCCCCTCCCCCCCTACCCCACCCCCACACCCTCACTCCCGCCCACTCCCCGCCCACCCACCACCCATCCACCTGGCTTCACCGCTATTTTGGCTCCCCTCCCCCCCCCCCCCCACCACCACCACCACCATCCACCCACTCCCGCAAACCCCCACCACCCATGCACAGGACATTGCCACATCTGGCTTCACCGCTATTTGGCTGCCGCCCCCCAGCGACTCCGTCTCCCCTCAGGGCTACCTCCCCAGAGACCTGTACAAAGCTAAAACAGTGCTTTACATCACTGAACAGGAGCTGCGCGACTTGCTACACACCCACCTCAACCCGCACCCACCCACCCACCCACACATGCACCCACCCACGGAATAATTACCTCAGCACACAATCCCCATTTCCAAAAATCGACCCCCCCCCCCCCCCCCCCCACCCCCACCCCCACCCCCCCACACCCACCCACACCCACCTACCCACCCACCCACCAGGCATCCACGCCACCCATACCCCACACACACACACCCCAAACCCCCACCCACCCATGCACAGGACATTGCCACATCTGGCTTTCAACCGCTATTTGGCTGCCGCCCCCCAGCGACTCCGTCTCCCCTCAGGGCTACCTCCCCAGAGACCTGTACAAGCTGGACAGTGCTTACGGCACTGAGCAGGAGCTGCGCGACTTGCTGAAGGAGATGCATGGGAACGGGGTGATGGGCATCGCAGATATCGTGATTAACCATCGGTGCGCCAGCTACCAAGGTAAGTCTCTAATCGCTTCATGCTTTACGTGTGTCAGTGTGTGTGTCTATTTGTGTGAGTGTCTGCTTTGTGTCTATGTGTGTGTGTGTGTCTGTTTTGTGTGTGTGTGTGTCTATTTGTGTGTGTGTCTGTTTGTGTCTGTGAGTGTCTGTTTGTGTGTGTGTGTGTGTCTGTGAGTCTGTCTGTGTGTGTCGACCATCAATGCGCCAGGTACCAAGGTAGGTACCAAATTGCTTCATGGTGTGTGTCTGTCTGTTTGTATGTGTGTGTCTATTGACCATTGATGCACCAGCTACCAAGGTAGATCTCATATTGCTTTATGGTTTGTGTGTGTGTGTGTGTGTGTGTCTATTGACCATCGATGCACCAGCTACCAAGGTAGGTCTCATATTGCTTCATGGTTTGTGTGTGTGTGTGTCTGTGTGTCTGTGTGTCTATCGACCATCGATGCGCCAGCTACCAAGGTATGTGTACAATTGCTTCATGGTTTGTGTTTGTGTGTCTGTTTGTGTGTGCCGGTGTGTGTGTTTGTGCGTGTGCGTGTATGTCTGTGCCTGTTTGTTTGTGTGTGTGTGTTTCTGTGTGCGTGTCTTTGTGTTTGTCTATCTGTGTGTCTGTGTGCCTGTTTGTCTGTGTGTCTGGTTGTGTGTGTCTGTCACCGGTGTGTGTCTGTCTGTGTGTGTCTGGTGGTCTGTCTGTCTGTGTGTCGTTGTCTGTGGTGTAGTACTGTCTGTGTGTCTGTCTGTGTGTGGTCTGTCTGTCTGTCTGTCTGTGAATTCATATGTCTGTGTGTGGCACAATCTTTTGTTTGTGTCGACCATTGGTGCGCACACGCGCTACAAACAGGTAGGTCTCAAATTGCCTTCATTGAAAATATTTTAGTTTTTTGTGATGGTTGGAGTGTCTGTTTATGTTTGTGTGTGTGTCTGTTTGTGTGTGAGTGTCTGTTTGTGCGTGTGTCTGTGTGTCTCTTTATGTGTGTATCTGTGTGTCTGTTTTTGTGTGTGTGTCTGTTCCCGTGTGTGTATCTGTGTGTCTCTATGTGTGTGTGTCTGTTTGTGTGTGTGTGTGTGCTTGTGTGTGTGCTTGTGTGTGTCTGTAGGTGTCTTTGTACGTGTGTGTCTGTTTGTGTGCGTGTGTGTCTGTAGGTGTGTGTGTCAACCATCTCTGCACCAGCTACCAAGGTAATTCTCAAATTGCTTCGTGGCTTGTGTGTGTCTGTTTGTGTGTGTCTGTGTGTGTGTTTGTGTCTGTAGGTGTCTGCTTGTCTGTGTGTCTGTTTACGCGTGTGTCTGCATGTGTCTGTTTGTGTGTGCCTGTTCACGCGTGTGTCTGTTCGTGTGTGTTGTGGTGTTTCTGTGTGTCAACCCATCGATGCGGCAGCTACCAAAAAAAGGCAGGGGCTCTAAGGTAGGTCTCATATTGGTTCATTCTTTGTTTGTGTCTTCCTGTGAGTGTCTGTCTGTTTGCGTGCGTGCGTGTGTGTGCCTGTTTGTATGTGCGTCTGTTTGCGTGTGTGTCTGTTTGCGTGTGTGTATCTGTTTGCGTGTGTGTGTCTGCTTGTGTGTGTGTTGTTCACACATCTATGCGCCAGCTACCAAGGTAGGTCTCAAAGTGCTTCATGGTTAAGTTTCTTTTTTGCTTGTGGGTGTGGACCATCTCACTGCTTGTTTATTATAAGTATTATTATTATTATTATAATTATTATTATTATTATTATTATTATGATTATTATTATTATAATTATTGTTTTTTTATTATCATTATCATTATTATTATTACTATTATTATTATTTTATTATTACTTATTATTATTATTATTATTATTATTTGGATCTAGGTGTGAACCGCATCTCACTGCTAGTTTCAAACTACAAAAATGCCTTTTAATTAGTTATCATTACTTGGTCTTGGGCAACTTCTCATAGCTGTGTATCAACCCATGGTCCACAATTTGAACTTATATCCCCTGTACTCTCATCATCCCCAAAGCTTGTATTTGTAGCACACACACACATGCACCCCCGCCCCCCCCCCCCCCCCCCTCACAACACACGCCAATGCCCCCCCGACCCCCCCCCCCCCACACACAGACGGCAACGGAAAGTGGGAACAAGTTTGGGGCGGCCGCCTGCCTTGGAATGCTTCTGAACTAGGAAAGGGCGCATTTCTCATTAAACCTAAACCTGTGTGACCCCCACCACACCACACCACACCACACCACATCACCACTACACGCACAAACACACACACACACACACACACACCACACACACACACACACACACACACACACACACACACACACACACACTCAGACAGAAACGGGAAGTGGAACAAGTTCGGTGGCCGCCTGCTGTGGGATGGCTTCTGCGGTGTGCTCCAACAACCCTGATTACGGCAGCACGGGTGCACATTGGTACACGCGCACACAAACTTCCCCCCCCCCCCCTCCCCCCCCCCACTTCAACATACCCCCACACCAGACGGCAAACGGAAGGTGGAACAAGTTGGCGGCCGCCAGCCGTGAGATGCTTCTGATCAAACCTATCCCTGTGTGAGCCAACCCCCACACCACCACACCCCACACACACATCCCCCCCACCCCCCCCACCACCCCTACCCCATCCCCCCACCCCATTTGGTGTCCAATTTCCACACACCCCCACACAGACGGCAACGGGAAGTGGAACAAGTTCGGCGGCCGCCTGCCGTGGGATGCTTCTGCGGTGTGCTCCAACAACCTGATTTACGGCGGCACGGGTGCTGCCAAGAACTCCAAGGATGAATATGCTGCTGCTCCCAACATTGACCACACCCAGGTGGGAGCTGGTATTGGGTACGGAAGCTTGAAAGGGAGAACAGGGCAATAGATGAAAACCATTGCATGAACTTAAAGAAATGGAAATGAGTAACTGATATGACCAACTTGATTACGACGACAACGGGTGCAGCCAAGAAACCAAGGATGAATACGCTGCTGCTTCCGAACATTTGACCACACCACAAGTGAGACCTGGTATTGGGCACGCTGGTATTGGGTAGCTTGAAAGGGAAAACAGGGCTAGAGATGTACACCACTACATGGAGTTATGGTATTTAACAAGTCCTATGCAGCGTCGCAAGCGACGCGGAAAATTGGCGGAGTGGTAGGGTTGGCTAACGGAACGAAAGGTGGCATCAAACAGGGTAAAGACGTACACCACAACATGGAGTTAAAGCAATGAAAAAAGGTGTGCCTGCTCCAACAACCCTGATTACGGCAGCACTGGTGAACATGGTAGCGTATTTTTCAAATGGCCAAATTGGCCAGCGCTCTAGCGGACTTGAAAAAACAAAACTGCGCTTTGTAGTGCAAAAAGCGCAAAAAATGCTTGGCAGCGCCCACAAGGGGTTGCAATAAAAACTGCGCTTTAAAGCGCAGAGGGAGTCAAAAAGTCAGCGCTCAAAAGCGCAAAAGCGCGCGTTTTGAATTACCCTGCTGGTGAAGTAAACACAAAAGGGGATGAGTATGGTGCCGCACCCAACATGGACCACACCAAGGTGGGAGCTGGTATTGGGTACGGTAGCTCGAAAGATATTACTGGGCAATAAACTCACACTCCTATATAGAACGTAGTCATTGAAAGGAGTAATGCTACAGCAACTCCAACATGGAAAGATATTACTGGGCAATAAACTCACACTCTATATAGAACGTAGTCATTGAAAGGAGTATGCTAACACAAGCCCCAACATGGAAGATATTACTGGGCAATAAACTCACACTCCTATATAGAACGTAGTCATTGAAAGGAGTATGCTACAGCACCCAACATTGACCACACCCAGGTGAGACCTGGCAGTGTGTAGCTTAAAAACTAACATGGGGCTTTGAACGCACACTATGATATTTATACTACAGCGACACTAATCCAAGTAATTTTATTTGAGTATCTGCTCCAACAACCCGGTGTAAAAGAATGAAATACACACTACTGCACCCAGCATTAACCACACCTCCAGGTGAGACCTGGCTGTGTGAAGCTTAAAAAAACGAAGATGGCTATGAACGTACCACTACAATATTTATACTGCACAAAGTAAAGTAATTGAATTGAGTATCTGCTCCAACAACCCGGTGCATGAATACACACTACTGCACCCAGCATTAACCACACCCAGGTGAGACCTGGCAGTGTGAAGCTTAAAAACGAAGATGGGCTATGAACGTACACTACAATATTTATACTGCACAAAGTAAAGTAATTTAATTGAGTATCTGCTCCAACAACCCGGTGTATGAATACACACTACAGCACCCAACATTGACCACACCCAGGTGAGACCTGGCAGTGTGTAGCTTAAAAACTAACATGGGGCATGTGACCGTAAACTTGAATATTTATACTTCACAAAAATAGTCTAAACTAGTCAGAAATGCCGCCCACCCCCAAGCTCCCCAGGGCAACACTACTGCACCCAACATTTGACCACACCTCCAGGTGAACTAGTCAGAAATGCCCCACCCGCCCCCAAGCTCCCAGGCGCTCCCGCGCTTTGCGCTCCACGGAGTTCAGGGGGCAGCGGGTCACTCTAGGGTTGCAGCGGGCCGCTCATTTTGCGACGCGACACACACATATACAAGCACACATGTAAACACACACAACACATGTTCCCTGCACCCACCCACCCACCCACATCCATCCACCCACTGTCCTCTTCACCCACTCACGCCGCACCACTCCCACTCACACGCTCACCCACACATGCAGTCTGTGTACCCAGTCCACACCCACAGTCCCTTCCCCCGCCCCCCCCCCCCCCCCCCCCACACACACACCACAAACACACAGCCCCCCCCCCCCACCACCACCACGCCACCACCACCAACCACCACCACACCGCACAACCACCACCGCCACCACCCACACACAAACACACACACACACCACACATACTTGCTCCACAGCAAGAGGCAGTGCTGACTTGACCCGTACATAGTTGACCTGTAAAAACGGTTTTCCTACACCACACTGACAGTAGAGCCAACTTGAGCTGTTAACAATACTTTTACATGTAGTCAGATCCAATAAGGACAGTAGATCCGACTTGAGCTGTACATTCGTGAGCTGTACACAACATTCTGCTTACACTACAGTAGGCCCAACTTGACCTGTACATAGTTGACGTGTAAAAAATGTTCTGCTTACACTATGCTACAGTAGAGCCAACTTGACCTGTACAAACTTGACATGTAAAAAAGTGCTGCTTGCTACACAGTCGAGCATCCAACACGACATTGAACTCATCCCAAACAAACCTTTTTCATATATTTTCTCGTTCAATATTTTTATTCCCATTCAATCTATTTTCTCATAGTTATGCCACCCCAAAATCATTGAAAAGTCATACCAAACTCATGTCTTCATATGTTTTCTATTTATTATGTTCTTTCGTTTTCATATGTTTTCTATTTATTTAATTTAATTTTATGTTTCCTTTCTATTAAATGTAATTCATTAAATTCGCCGAACAGCTTTAATTGAATTCAACAAGTTCTATGCAGCATCGCCTGCGACGCTAAAAAATGGCGGAGAGTGATCGCGAGGGAGCGACAGTTTGCAACAGAAGCGAGTTAGATACGAGACGTTGGCTGACGTGTCGGGCTTCATCACGTCCCGTCAGATGGACCAACGGACAAATGGTTAACGACTGGGGGCTCCCGCCCCCCAGAAGGGGGGGCTCCGCCAAAAATCTCATCCGAAAAGACATCGCTGACTGGATGAAGTATCTCCGCATAGTGGTTGGCTTCGCATGTGCCCCCCCCCCCCCCCTCCCCCCCCCCCCTCCCCCCCCCCCTGCCCACATCCCCCCCCCACCCCCACACACTCCTCCCACCCCATACACACACCACATCACACCACCAGCACCACCTCCCCACACACCCCACAACCACAGGAGCTGTCATCCCAAAAGAACATAGCTGAATGGATGAAGTACCTCCACAATAGTGTTGGCTTCGGACCTGTAGCCCCCCCCGCCCCCCCCCCCCCCTCCCTCCCCCCCCCCCCACACACGCACACAATACACACACACACACACATACACACACACCTCCCCCCCCCTCCCCAACACACACACACATACATAACAACACGCCCCGCCTATTCCCACCCAACCACAGGAGCGCATCCGAAAAGACATCGCTGAATGGATGAAGTACCTCCGCAATAGTGTTGGCTTCGACGGGTGGCGCTTAGATTTTGTGCGCGGCTATGCTGGAAACTTCTGCAAGTATTACATCGATGAGACCATCCCCACCATGGCATTCGGGGAGTTTTGGGACTCATGCGACTACTCTGATGGTGTGCTAAACTACAACCAGGTGAGTGAGTACAAGCACACACACACACAACACACACACACACACACACCCACCACGCGCGAACACAAACACACACACACACCACACACACACAAAACGCGCACACCACACAGGACACATCACGCACGCACTGCACGCACGAACGCACGCACGCACGCACGCACGCAGCACGCACGCACGCACGCACACACACACACACACACACAACACACACACACACACACAACACACACGCGCTCGCAAGACACAGACACACACACCACGCGGCAACACACACACACACACACACACCAACACGCACTGCACACAACGCGGGCACAAACACACACACACAAGCACACGTACCCCCCCAACACCCACCACACAGACGCCACACAAACACAAACACAAATCATACACGCACACACAACACTGCACACGCACTCTCATGTGATACTCTGATGGTGTGGCTAAACTACATACCAGGTGAGTATAGCTAGAGTGGAGAACAGCCAGGAAGGTTAAGAGTAACAGTAAGGGAGTTGTTAACCAGGTGCTAGGGTATAGAACATTTCAGTGAGTAGACAGACATCTTTTAGTAGAGTACAGCCTTCAGGCGATTACAGTATGGAGTCGTACAACCAGGTGAGTAGAGTGGGGCTCAACCTGGGAGGGTAGAGTTGGAGATTACTTCCTAGCCTTCTGGTGGCGCAATTTTGCCTTTTCTTGTTGCGACCTGCCCCCCCCCCCCCCCCCCCCCAAAGCACACAACAGCAGAAGACTTAGATGTGATACTCTCACTCTACTCTCAATCTCACTACCGACTACCACACCGTCCCACTCCCACTCCTTCCTTCTCTACACTCACTCTCACTCTCACTCCACTCCCTCTCCTCTCTCTCCCTCTCCGCCTGCTCTCCCTTCCCTCTCCACTCCACTCCCCTCTCCCTTCCACTCTCCCTCCCCTCACTCCCCTCCCCGCTCTCCCTCTCCCCCCCTCACCCTCCCCACTCCCCCTCTCCTCTCCCTCTGTCCTTAGGACGCCCATATGCAACATAACATCCAACTGGTGTGAGCTATGCTCGTCCTCATCCCCCCCCCCCCCCCCCCACCCCCGCCCCACTCCCCACATCCCTTGCATGTCCTCATCCCCCTGAACCATTCCGCTTCACCCCCCTCCTTCAGCTGTCTAGGACGCCCATCGCCAAAGGACCATCGACTGGTGCGACGGTACCTGCCGGCGGCACCCTCGGCAGCCTTCGGACTTTACACCAAGGGAATGCCTCCAAGAGGCGTTGCAGAAAGGAGTAACTGGCGATTTCAGATAGCAAGGTATGTGTGTTTTGTATGTGGTGCGTTGGATGTTTGTGGGTGTTTTAAATGTTTGTTTTGTGTGCTTTAATGTTTGATTGTGTGGTTTTAATGTTGTTTGTGTGTGTTTTAAACTGTTTGTTTGTGTGTTTAATGTTTGTTTTTGTGTGTGTTTAATGTTGTTTGTGTGTTTTAAATGTTTGTTTGTGTGTTGTTCATGTTTGTTTGTGTGTGTTTTAGGTTTTATGCGTGTTTGTGTGGTTTTTAATGTTTGTTTGTTGTGTGTTTTTCCATGTTTGTTTGTGTGTGTTTTAGTGTTTATGCGTGTTTGTGTGTTAATGTTTGTTTGGGTGTGTTTTTAATGTTGTTTGGGGGTGTGTTTTAATGTTTGTGTGTTTCTATGCCGTTGCACGAAAAGAGTATTGGCGGCTGTCTACAGCCAGGTATGTGTGTTGTGTGTTGTGCAGTTTGTATGTGTGTGCTGCTTTCACAAATGGCCTACAGGTTAGTGGAGATGTGTGGTGAGTGTGCGATTTTGGTTTTTTCCGTGCTTCTTTCGATAGCCAAGGTAGTGTGTCTGTGTTGTGTTTTGAATGTTTTGTGTGTGTGTTGTATGCTGTCACAAGAAAGGAGTATTGGAACTTTCTGATGCCCGAATAGGTAATGTGTGTGTTTCCAATGCTTGTGTGATGCGCATGAAGCCTGACACGTCAGCCAAACGGTCTCGTAGCTACACGCTTCATTGTTTCTTAACCTGTCGCTTTGTCACGATCACTCTCTGCCATTTTTTAGTGGTCGCGGCGACGCTGGGCTTAGGAACCGTTCAGTCCAAGGAGTAGCATAATATTCCTCCCCTTTCCTTCAGGGTACTTCACTTGACCCAAATGGCCAGCGGCTTTCAGCGCACTTGAAAAAATAAAACTGCGCTGTGTAGTGGCAAAAAGCGCAAACAATTGCTTGTCTAGCGCGCACAGGGGGTTGCAAAAAACTGCGCGAAACACACCCAGTGGTGCTCAAAAAGGCAGCACAAAAGCGCGCTTGGAAGTTACACTGCCTGCCGGCACCCCTATCTCTAACCTACACCCCTATCAACCTCATCCAATGGCC